>BJCM01224633.1:0-17507 GCA_018326385.1 Flaveria bidentis | reverse complement strand
GAGATTTTTCAGTTCGAAAACTTCATCTTCGTTCGAACAACAAATTCAACAAATTTGATGAATTTTACTGCAATTTGTGATTCAAATTATGTTTCTGATGATGAAACACAACTTAAATTCACAATATTTCACTCGAATTGTTAATCAATTACAGATTTCGGTGGATTTTTGAAGTTTCTATGTTCGACAGAACTTCAAAAACACTCAACCGAAAGCTCTGATACCAATTGATAGGATCAATTGAGACAATCTGTAATGATGTATGTAAACAATTCAATAGAAATACAAACAATTGTAATCAATTCATGCAATATCAACAAATTCACAGTTCATTGATATAGCTAAAACAATTACAAGAGTAAGAAAGCAGTTAACAATTCAAGCACTCAATCTCAACAACCTCACTCAACCAAACTTAGCTACACTGTTGAACTCCTTTCTCTAACTCTAGTCTAAGCTATTTATACTAGAAAATAAGGAACTAACAATTTACAAAACTAGTCCCTATACTAGTACACAATATAAAATATACAATGAAAGACAAAATGTTAATCGTTCAAGGGTTCTAACAGGTCTAGCTTTATGGAAAAGTACATCTGATAAAGCATGTTGTTAAAAGTCTTCGGAGAAATCTGTCTTCAAGAGTTAAGCTTCGGAAGACTTTGTCTATTGAAGCTTCGGAAGACTTCATCTTTGGCTTCTGAAGATATTGGTCTTGGCTTCAGAAGATTTCACACTTAGAATATTTCTGTTGCATGTGTGAAACATCCGAAGCATTCTTCTTCAGTGCACTTGTGCAGCATGCAGGAGAGACTTTGGATGTTTGGGTTGCATCAGCCTCTTCATATAATCTCTACACAATCTTTCATGTCAAATCTTTCTAAGATGTCATTGACATACTTAGATTGATTGATGAAAAACCCTTCCTTCATTTGCTTTACCTGAATTCCAAGGAAAAAGTCCATTTTTCCCATGGAATTCATCTCAAACTTTTTCTTCATGATGCTCTCAAAGTCTTTACACATTTGGACATTTGAGGAACCAAATATGATGTCATCAACATAGACTTGAACGAGGAAGATGTCCTTTCCATACTTCCTTATTAAAAGTGTCTTATCAATGGTACCTCTAGAGTAATCATTCTTCAGGAGAAACTGGGATAAAGTCTCATACCACAACCTAGGTACTTGGTGCAACTCATATAGATCTTTATCCAATTTGCACACATAGTTGGGGTGTTGTGGGTCTTCAAATCCTGGAGGTTGGCATACATAGCCTTCCCTATCGATATCCCCATATATAAAGGGACACTTGACATCAAGCTGGTAGACAGTGAAATTCTTGGATGCAGCATAGGCAAGGAAGATCCTAACTGCCTCATGTCTAGCAACGGTGCAAAGACATCAGTATAATCAATTCCTTCCTCTTGAGTGTATCCTTGAACCACCAGTCTTGCTTTGTTCTTGATGATCAAGCCTCTATCATCTCTCTTGTTTATAAAAACCCATTTTGTGCCTATAGGTACTTGACCAGTTGGTAGCGAACATAGGTTCCAAACCTTTGGTATTTTGAATTGAAACAAATCCCTTGCATCGATTCAACCCAGCTACTATCTTCCAAGGCATCTTCTACCTTCTTGGGTTCCATCTGAGACAAGATGCATGAGTACAAGCAGACATTCCCATGATGAGTCTATCATCTTATTCTCACACCTTCAGATACATCCCCTATGATGTTCTTAGCTGGATGAGTGTTATGGATTTTCAGTACCTCCAGTTGCAAAGATAGATCCAGATTGGACATATTTTGCTCAGGAGCTTGAACACTTTGTCCAGCTGATGTTTCAAACTCATTCAATAAGGACTGATTGAATGAATGAGAAATATCATTATTTGTTGGCTGTGAAGTAGCATTAACAGTTGCCCGTTCCTTCAAGATGCTATTTCCATCAGCTTGGTGTTATGCAGGGTCACCTGATAAAATTTGAGGGTCAACAGGTGAATCACTAGTTGAAGCTCCAATATCCCTTGAGATAGTTATTTGTCAAATCTGCCAATAGTAGAAGCTTGATTTGTTGTAGCTCTTGGAGAACTTGAAATAGGTCTGGGTAACTCAAATAGTTGGTTATCTTCAGAATTGCTTTGAGTACATGTTCCAGCTGAAACATTCTCACAAGATGGTTTAGAATAGTTTGGAAACAATTCTAAGTCAAAAATATGATCAGAGCCATTCCCCCTAACACAAGGAGTGTGCTCATTGAAAACAATGTTGGATGATTCCTCAAATTATTGATTTTTGAGGTTGTAAACTCTAGAAGCTTTAGAGCTAGAGGAGTATCCAACAAAGATAGCATCATCCAACTTTTTAGTAAATTTTGCCAAGTTTTCATTTGTATTAAGTATGGTACACCTGCAGCCAAAGGACCTTAGATAGCCAATGAACAGTGGCCTCTTGTTCCATAGCTCATATGGGGTTTTCCATGTAGCTTTACTACAAGAAACTTGTTATGCACATAGCATGCTGTGCTGACTGCCTCTGCCCAGAATGTTAGAGATAGTTTGGAATCAGCTAATATAGTTCGAGCAGCCTTAATAAGTGTCCTGTTCCTCCTCTCAGCAACACCATTTTGTTGAGGAGTTCTGGGAGCACTATATTGTCTGGCAATCCTCTTTGAATTACAGAATGAGTCAAGTACGAGGTTCTTAAACTCAGTCCCTTGATCACTTCTAATTATCTTAACCTTCTGATCAATTTGATTTTCTGTCTTAAGAATAAAAGATTTAAACGTTTCAGTAGTTTCATCTTTAGATCATAAAAAGAATATCCATGTAAATTTTGTAAAATCATCAACAATCACAAGGCAGTATGATTTCATTCCAATCCTCATTATACTTGTGGGACCAAATAGATCTGTTGGATCAAGAAGAAGAGTGTTGCAACCAAAACCAAATCACTTAGACAAATTTTGGTGCAACTTACAAAGGACTTTCGAAGCTAAATATGGACTTCCGAAGGAAATATAGTTCTTCCGATGACAATGTAACAGTTTTGCTTCCAAAGATAAACTCTACTTCCAAAGATAAAGTGCTCACATCCAAAGATCAAGTCTTAGAAGAAAAGATCACAAGTAAACTTCCAAAGTATGAAGAATAGAAGAAGTCCATCAAGCCTCAGAAGAAGTAGCTTCTTCCGAAGTATAAGTGGCTTCAGAAGTACTTGTTCTTCCGAAGCCATTTAAGCTTTGGAAGACACTGCTATGAACCGGTGGACACAAGTATGGTCTCTAACACTCCTCTACAGACCTCTGATAATGCATGGCATTTTCCCAAAAGCCCATGTAGTTGACCATACTTTATTCCACTGTTCACCTTTTTATGTTAGTACAAGTTACCAACTTTAGTTGGTGACAAAAGGTAAGTCAGGGATATGTCTTGACTACCATATCTTAGATAAGACACTGTCTAAGATATCTTAAACTATAGCTTTGTAGTATTTGCTTTAGTTAAAGGATTCTAGCTGGTATCAAAGTATATCCGGCTGTAGGTAGTATTATATATAGTTTCTTATTGTAACTCATAAACCATGTTTGTAAGAGTCTTGTAATACTTTGAGTTGAGAAGCAATATATGCAAGTACCATGAAAAATTATCTTTTTGTGTTCATTGTTACTTATTATATTATTATCAACTCTTAGAATAGACTCTGCTTCATCTGATCCGAGGGTAACATAAGTGAGTCTGAGAGAAAAACCAAGTGTTAAGTGACAAAACCGATCCTGCAACTGGTATTAGAGCTATTTAGGCTCTTAATTGTGAGATCTTACCATCCTAATCAACCTGTTTTTCACTCCTCCTTATAGCTCACTCAAAATGGCCCTCAACAAGTCTGAAGTAGAGATGGGAACTATGACTAAAGCTCCCATCATCACTCCTGAAAACTTCTGGTCATGGAGCAGACGCATGGAAGGCTTCATCAGGTGTCAAGACATCAAAATGTGGTATTCTATTGTCAATGGCCCATACAAGCCCAAGGTGGTAGCACCTGGTGGAAATGGTGTTATGATAGAGAAGGCTGTTGAAGATTACTCAGATGAGGACTAGAAGAAGATGGACATTGACAACAATGCAATGACTATTCCTATGACTGCAATACCCAACTCCATCATGTTAGGGTTCGAGCATTGCAAGTCAGCCAAAGAACTATTTGATGCACTTGCTTAGATGTACTCAAGCTCAAATGACTCCAAGAAGGACTCACTGAAGAAGCAGTTTAAGAACACCTACATTTTTGGAGAGACTCTTAATCAGCAATACTTCAGGTACATAGATCTTATTTCTTCCCATTAGTCTGTGGGAATTACTTCTAAACTTATAGATCATACAAAAAAGTTCATGAGTGCACTCCTTAATGAGTGGACGTTCTACTGTGTATCTATCAAGAGAACATAAAATTTGAACACCCTCATAATGACTAAAATCTATGGCATCCTTGATGGATACCTCCTAGAGATGGAGAGCAAGAGAGGCCATCAGACAAGCAGACCCCTGAGTCTTCCTGCTAGCAACGCTTTGATGGTTGCTGAAGGCTTAGGACCCATATAACCTCAGTAGTACCTGACTTACAACCAGTAGCCATCCTACTCTTCTGGACCATACATTACCTTTCCTGAGACTCCAAGGTTTCAACAGACTCAACATAGTTCCTTTTAGCACAACTGTGCCTTTGTCTCAGGAAATGGACACTCCGGTGATTTTTAGTATTGCTTTGATGATCTAGAGTGCTTTAGTTCAGATGATGTGAAGTATATGGACGTTGTTCAACAAATGGCTCTTTTAACCTACAGAGCAAAGAATTTCTTCAAGAGAACTGGAAGGCAATTTCCCTAGAACCTAACCAACAACAAATTTGGGTTTGACAAAACCAATGCCAAATGTTACAACTGTAACCAACTTCGTCATTTTGCAAGGGAATGCAAGGCTCCCAAGTCGAATCCGGGAACCCCATAGGCCTCCACACATCCCTCTACATCAAAGCCCACTAGAAAGTCAACTAAGACAGCTGCAATGGCTCAAGAAGTTGACTGGAGCCTTATGGTGCAGGATGTGACTCCTGCTCAAGCACTCATGGTAGGAACAAATGACAGCAAGGTATATGAACATCTCTGTACTTCTGCATGTGTTGCTAAGGTTAAACTGTATCAGGACTACAATATTATAATTAAATCTGATATTGAGTCTTTAAATGTTTTGAAATTTAATTTTAAAAAAGGCTGAATCTGACTACCAAAGAAAAATTAAATAGTTAGAGAAAACTATTTCCCTATTAAAACCTGAACACAAATTACAAAACTCAAATAAAGGATTTAATATCCAAATTGTCTAAGGCTCAAGCACAGCTAGTCACTACTGAGGCTCAAGCAAGGAAGTATGCCATTTCTGAGCAAAACTTCGAAGCTATTATTGCATCATCCTCCCACTCCAAAATTTGTTGTCAAAACAAAGGAGCGTTGGGGACCAATGAAATTGCTCCACCATATTCTTATGAGTCCATAAGACAATCTAGATGTGGAATTGAAGAGCAAGAGGTCCCATCTGCTGACCCATCTTCACTTGAGTTGAAGAATGATGCAATAATAGAGGCCAACACAGGGAAGGAATAGGTAAATCAACCTACCTCTCCTAGTGAAGATCAAATCCTAACCACCAAAGCTAGAAGAAGCAGAGCTAAAGCTGCAAGAAGAACTACCAAGAAAGTGGATGAGTCCAAGCTGATGACTAACCCAAAACAAAAGGGTGTATTCATCTTAGCTGGATTCCAAGTGGTAGGTAACTCTAACCTAGGAAAGGAGTGTAGTACAAGCACTCCTGTCCTACCAAAGGATCTTAAGTTAAAGGGAAAGGTTGTTGATAAAGAGAAAAAGTGTGTGTTCCTGATATGAATGGGAACAATGAGCATGGATCTTAGGATTCATATTGATAATAACAAAACTTGAATGATTAGATGCCAAAATAATAATAATGATGATGAAGAACATGATGAACACAATGTGTTTAATGTTTGATGTTTATTAATATGTTGTTGAAATCATGAACGATGAAGGATGATGATATGATGTTGTTGGTGATGGAACTAATTCACCCTAACAAGTGGTGAATTATTCACACTTACAATGATGATATATGTTAATATATATACTATTCTAGTAATTACAATAATTACAAAATAAACCCTAGACTAATATTTTAGTTGTTTTTGTTCTTCAAGTCTTCAACTTCATTAATATTAGAAATCTTCAATTTCTTCAAAGGTAGAATACCCACAATACTCTCCCTAAATTGTAGATTTCCGATGTGAATTAAAGTTTGATGTTGATTTTGTTGAATAGTTGTTCAAAGCTAAGAATGTTGTTGTTGATACAGAAGCGAGATTTTCAAAACTCTAAAACAACCATTTTTTTTGTTTTTGATTTGTGGTTATAGCTTTCTTTCATAGCTTTAAGCTAAAACCCTAATCCATATTTTATTTTTGATGTTCGCGGCCCAAACAATTAAATCCAAGTCCACCTTTACTTTTTGATGTTGGTGGCCCAAATAATTAAATCCGAGTCCACCTTTTCTTTTTGATGTTGGCGGCCCAAACAAAAAAATCCGAGTCCACCTTTTCTTTTTGTTTTAATTATGAAGCCCAAGTAACAAACGCAATGGTGTTCATGAGCCCATTTGCAACTCTAGGTTGCAAAACCTAATTTGGCCTCCTTAATGTGGCAGCCCTAATTCGCAAGAGGCTCTATCGGCAGCCGCATTTGGCAGCCACATTCGGCAGCCTCATTCTTTCGACATAAGCTGCCTACGGCTGCCTCTTTCGCAAACCTAATTGGCAGCCACATTCAGCAGCCGCAACACTAATTTGCAGCACCACTTTGGCAGCCGCAAACCCTAATTTGCAGCACCACTTCGGCAGCCACAATTGGTTCGGAAGCAGCCCTAATCCGCACCCCTCTTCCAATCGCAAAAAGAAACCTACGACAGCTTTGATTGACCACTTCTTGATGAGTCGTGCACATATAGGGTTATAATGTTTCGATTCCTGGCAAACATTAATGTTGATTACGAAGTCGTAAACATTATTGTTGAATTGATTGTTGAATTTCATTCTTCAGATCTTTAATAATTTCAGCAATCTAACCATGAAATCTCATCAAAATCAATATGAATCCATCAACTCCGGCTCTAATACCAATTGTGTGTTCCTGATATGAATGGGAACAATGAGCATGGATCTTAGGATTCATACTGATAATAACAAAACTTGAATGATTAGATGCCAAAATAATAATAATGATGATGAAGAACATGATGAACACAATGTGTTTAATGTTTGATGTTTATTGATATGTTTTTGAAATCATCATCCATGAAGGATGATGATATGATGTTGTTGGTGATGGAACTAATTCACCCTAATAAGTGGTGAATTATTTACACTTACAATGATGATATGTGTTAATATATATACTAGTCTAGCAATTACAATTACTACAAAATAAACCCTAGACTAATATTTTTATTGTTTTTGTTCTTCAAGTCTTCAACTTCAATAATATTGGAAATCTCAATTTCTTCAAAGGTAGAATACCCAACAAAAAGAACAAGAAAGAGCAATCCTCATGTTCCCAAAAGACTAACATTGCATACATAATGTGTGGTCTGCAAAACCACAAGGCTAAAGATTGTTACTACAATCCTGCTAGCACACATAATGCAAATAATGTTAGGAAAGAAGGAGTCAGGGAAGGTTTCTCATTTGGAACTTACCAAATGGTCCAAGTGATGAAAAAGGGAAAGCTGGTTTCCGAAGCAAGGTTGCCTTCGAAAGAAAAGTCTTCTTCCGAAGGGAAAATAGCTTCGGAAGCTAAAACTGTTAAAAATGAAAAGAACAAAAGACCTCCCTTGAAACTACCCCAAAAGAAGACTGCTTAGGAATAAAAGGTGGTGAAGGGTTCTTTTGAAGAGAAAGCATCTTCGGAAGAATGCCTTGCTGCCAAAGTCTCAAAAGGCTCATCCTCTTTGATCAACCAAAGGATGGATTGGAAGATCAAGAAGGATGCTGCAGCCCAAACCTCTTCTTCAAAGACATCCATTGAACCCCCATGTTTAACTTTTAGTTCAATTATGTCACTATCATTGTAAGAACCCAAGACCAACAAGGCTTGGGTTTCCAATCAAAACTAATAATCTCATCTTATGTGCAGGGACATCCATATGACAAGAATAACAATATTTGGATTGTGGATAGTGGATGCTCCAGGCACATGATAGGGAACAGATCTCCCCTTCAACAATTTCAACATTATGATGGAGGTCCTGTCTAGTTTGGAGGTGAGGCTTCAATAATTTCAACATTATGATTGAGGTCCTGTCCAGTTTGGAGGTGAGGCCGGAGGATATATTTCTGGCAAAGGAAGTATATCCAATGGAAAGTTAAAAATTGACAAAGGGTTAAGTGTTTCTCAGTTTTGTGATTAAAAGCATCAAATGCTTTTCACAGAACATGAGTGCATTATCCTCAAACCAGGGATGACAATTCCTCTGGAATTGGTGCTTCTTAGATCAGTTTGGAATGGGGATATGTACAAGCTAGATATGAATAGTGCTTCCCTAATAGGTGAAGTATCATTCTTTCTTTCCAAAGCTGATAATGATGAGTCAACACTTTAGCATAAACGAATGTGTCATGTAAAATTTTAAGACAATGAATAAATTGGCTAAAAATAACTTGGTACATGGTTTGCCTAAAAAGGAATTTTTCTGCAAAGATAACTGTGTTGCATGCTTGAAAGGGATGCAACACAAGACATCTCATAAATCCAAAAGTGTTAACTCCATCACCACTCCATTACATTTATTGCACATGGATCTATTTGGTCCCACAAGTATAATAAGCATTAGAAGGAAATCATACTGCCTTGTGATTGTTGATGATTTTACAAGCTTTACATGGGTATTCTTTTTAAAATCTAAAGATGAAACTGCTGAAACATTAAAATCTTTTATTCTTAAAATAAAAAAATCAAATTGATCATAACGAGTTTAAGAACTTTGTTCTTGACTCATTCTATAACTCAAAAGGGATTGCCCGACAATATAGTGCTCCCAGAACTCCATAACAAATGGTGTTGCTGAGAGGGAACAGAACACTTATTGAGGCTGCTCGAACTATGTTAGCTGATTCCAAACTACCTCTAACATTCTGGGCAGAGGCAGACAACACTGCATGCTATGTGCTGAACAAAGTTCTTGTAGGTAAGCCACAAGGAAAAACCCCTTATGAGCTATGGAACAAGAGGCCACCGTTCATTGGCTTTCTAAGGTCCATTGGCAGCAGGTGTACCATACTTATCATAAAGGATAGTTTGGCAAAATTTGCTGAAAAGTCGGATGCTATCTTTGTTGGATACTCTTCTAGCTCTAATGCTTATAGAGTATACAATATCAAGAATCAACAATTTGAGGAATCATCCAACATAGTTGTTAATGAGCACACTCCTTGTGTTAGGGGGAATGGACCTGCTCATATCTTTGATTTAGAATTGTTTCCAAACTATTCTAAAACATCGTGTGAGAATGTTTTAGCTGGAACAGGTACTTAAGAAAATTCAGAAGATACCCAATTATTTGAGTTACCCAGACCTATTCCAAGTTCTCCAAGAGCTACAACAAATCAAGCTTCCACTATTGGCAGATCTGATAGTATAACCATCTCAAGGAATAGTGGAGCTTTAATCAGTGAATCACCTACTATTCCTCAAAGTTCATCAGGTGATCCTGCATAACACCAAGCTGATGGAAGTAGCATTTTGAAGGAACAGGCAACCGTTAATGCTACTTCACAGCCAACAATTATGATGTTTCTCTTTCATTCAATCAGCCCTCATTGAATGAGTTTGAAACAACAGTTGGACAAAGTGTTCAAGCTCCTTAGAAAAATATGTCCAATCTGGATCTATCTTTGCAACTGGAAGTGATTCCTCGACTAAGGATTCATAACACTCATCCAGCTGAGAACATCATAGGGTATGTCTCTGAAGGTGTGAGAACAAGAGGGAAGACTCATCATAGGAACGTTTGCTTGTACTCATGCTTCCTATCTCAGATGGAACCCAAGAAGGTAGAAGATGCCTTGAAAGATAGTAGCTGGGTTGAATCGATCCAAGAGGAGTTGCTTCAATTCAAAAGACAAAAGGTTTGGAACCTATGTCCGCTACCATCTGGTCAAGTACCTATATGAACCAAATGGGTTTTCAGAAAAAAGAGAGATGATAGAGGCTTGATTATCAAGAACAAGGCAAGATTGATGGTTCAAGGATACACCCAAGAGGAAGGAATCGATTATACTGATGTCTTTGCACCTTTTGCAAGACTTGAGGCAGTTAGTATCTTCCTTGCTTATGCTACATCCAAGAATTTCACTATCTATATGGGGATATAGATAGGGAAGTCTACGTGTGCCAGCCTCCAAGATTTGAAGACCCACAACACCCCAATTATGTGTGCAAATTGGATAAAGCTCTATATGGGCTGCACCAAGCACCAAGGTTGTGGTATAAGACTTTGTCTCAGTTTCTTCTGAAGAATGGTTACACTAGAGGTACCATTGATAACACTCTCTTCATAAGGAAGTCTGGAAAGGATATTTTTCTTGTTCAAGTCTATGTTGATGACATCATATTTGGTTCTTCAAATGACCAAATGTGTAAAGACTTTGAAAGTATTATGAAAAAGAAGTTTGAGATGAGTTCCATGGGAAAATGGACATTTTCCTTGGAATTCAGGTGAAGCAATTGAAGGAAGGGTTCTTCATCAATCAATCCAAGTATGTCAATGACATCTTAGAAAGATTTGAAGTGAAAGATTGTAAGCCAGCTAAGACACCCATACCCAGAAACCATAATCTTTGTCCTAACCTTGAGGGGGAGGATACGGATCAACATCAGTATACGACAATTATTGGTTCTTTGATGTATCTCATAGCTAGTAGACCTGATATCATGTTTGCAACTTGCATTTGTGCAAGATATCAGGCTACTCCAAAGGTGTCTTACTTAGCTACTGCTAAGAGAATCCTTAGATACCTCAAAGGAGCACCTAAACTAGGTCTCTTGTATCACAGGAACAACAATTTTAATCTTTATGGATACTCTAACAGTGACTATGGTGGCTGCAACATTGACAAGAAATAAACATCAGGAAGATGTCAATCTCTTGGTGGAAGGATCATCTCATGGCAATGCAAGAAACAATCCTGTGTCTTTACATCAAATGTTGAAGCTGAATATATTGCTGCTGCAAGTTGCTGTGCTCAGCTGCTATGGATTCAGAACCAGATGTTAGACTATGCATTCAACTTTATGAGCACTCCTATCCATATTGACACAACAATGCTATCTCCATCACTAAAAATCCGGTGAAGCACTCCAGGACAAAGCATATTGATATCGGGTATCATTTCATTAGAGATATTCATGAGAAAAATATAATCAAGCTAATCAAAGTTGATTGAAATGAACAATATTTTGATCTGTTCACCAAAGCTTTTGATAAGCAGAGATTTAAGTATCTCATTAAAGCTAGTGGGATGATAAACATTGATTAGCTCACCTCTTTTGAAAACCTTTTTGAATATGTAATGTCTAATATCAATACAATCTAAGCCCTGTTACAAAAGGCCTCTCTTTAAAATTTTCTCTAAGTATATATTCTTCCGAAGAGGAATTAACCCTCGGAAGATATTTTATATATCTTCCGAAGCAAAATTCCTCCAAGGATAATTTTCTTCTCGGAAGAGTTTTTAGTCTCGGAAGAAGCGATTGATTACATATCAGATCTACTTACAAAGCTTATAAAACTCTCCATTCAGAAGGCAATCTTTACTCTCAGAAGCAAAGATTTACCTTTGGAAGTAGGAATTGCCTTCGGAAGAAATTTCCTTTGGAAATAATTTATATTCGGAAGAGAGATTTTACTTTGTAACAGAAATATCTTGGGCCCCACACTGTAAAAAGTAAAGATTTTGTTAATGACGTTAGATTATTTAACTGAATTAAACCTTACCGCCACTTTCACTTCATCCATTAAGACATCACATCACCTTATCCAAACCACCTCTACCGCCATTTCACCCTCTTTTAAATAATCCCGACTATTCACTTTCATCTTCTTACATCATTTTTACTGCCCTAAAAGCTTCCTTCACTCTCAATTTACCCAAGCTCAAACTCATTCACCTTCACCTTTCACAAATGGCACTTAACCCTCAGCATAATCAAGTCGCACTTCTTGATTCCTCAAGAGATGCTGACTTCTCTGAAATCTTCTCCTTTATCACCTAATCATCCTATTACACTGCCCTGACAGTTAATCCCACTTTGTAGTCCAATCACATGGCTGAATTTTGGGATAACAGTCAGATTGAAACCCTAAACGGGGTTCGTGTAATAAGATCAAACATTTGTGACCAAGAGTTTGTCATTACTGAACAACTCATCAAGGAGCATCTTGAGCTTCATGATGAGGGTGCACCCACAGAGTTCCCCAAATTAGATTTAGACAACACTTACATTCTAATGGGATATGATGAAGACATCAGCAGGTCAACTGTCTATAAATTCAACTTTTCTTACAACTAGAAGTTCCTGCTGTATGTTGTTCTTCACTGTCGGTCAAATAAATCTGGGGGATGGGATCAAATTCCATACGAACTAGGGTGCCTAGTTCATGGAGTGGTGAGAGGCCTTAGGTTCAACTACTCAAGATTTGTGCTGACCAATCTCATGGGAAATCTCCAGCAGGAAACATTCTTTATGTATCCCAAATTTCTCCAGCACATTATCAACTGTGAGCTAGACCAGAGTCGGCTTGTCTGTACAGCCACTCTACCTATCCCTCAAATGAGGCCAAACATCTTTAAGACTTTGAAGAAGGTGTGCACCAACTTCACTGGAAGATAGACTTCTCTACTTCCAGGAATGAGTGAGCAAATAGCTCCTGGTGACATCCCTGTTAACCCCACAGGTGATGAACCCACACTAGCAACTGCCCCCATATTGCCTACTACACCTTCTCACCCCATCACCATCACTTACCAAAGACACCCCAAATGAACTCTTGTTCAATCTACTTTGATTGAACAAGCTCCTCCTGTTCAATCCAAAAGGACTAAAGTGGAACATAAGGATCCCACTCAGTCTGAGGTCTTACCATCCTTCACCATTGACCTCAATATGGGTCTCGAGTCTCCTCAGTCTCAAACCCATAAGCCCAAAACCCAAGCTGAAAGCCCTTAGGGTGAGTATCTATACTCCTCTAAGCAGCCAAAAAGGGACAGCCCACCATAGGCTCAATCCCTGTAGACATTGATCAAGGTCCCGGGTTAGTAGGTTTAACCTCATTATCTTTCACTGACCTTCTTTTCAAAACTGATGAAGAGATTACGTTTTTCTATGGCAATGAAGTTGATCTACAATACTCTCTCAAAGATCAACAGAGCCTAGAGAGACCTCTTATCTCCAGCCCTCATCAGCAAACCTTTACTGAGGTGAGTCCCACTGATGTGGAAGGGACTCATGCAGATTCAGCTGCCACTACAAAAGGTGCCTTATTGGACCTTATGGGCAGTGGTAACATTTATGAGACTGAATCTGCGGCAACCATGCCTTTTGACGACTCTAAAAGAGACATCATTAAGCAAGGGAAACCAGGGTGCCAAGAAACCACATCTGATGGTGAGGCCGAACATACTAGGTATGTTACCTCATCTCCCTGTGAATCTTCAAAAGAAGATGAGGGAAGACTGCAACTCACCATACAAGACCTGCTTTCTAAAATCCCAAACCTTGAGTCCAAGGTTAGGACTTTAGAGGATAGGTCCGCCACTCAGCAACTTGAGATTGACAATCTCAAGGCTCAACTAGCTGAGAAACAGATTGAGAGATCTGTTAGGCATGTACCCATTTAGGTCTCCTTGACCTCTTCCTCTAGCTCATCTAGCTCTCAAGATGATGCTACCAAAAAGGAGGAGAGTGTTCAGAGGCAAACACCTAAGGAACGACTAGGACAAACTTCAACTTCCAAATTTTCGGCTCCCACTGCAACTACTTTTTCTAAGCCATCCCAAGTTATTCTTCAAATTGACCCAAGTATGCTCAGAGATCTCTATAGAATCTTCTCCAAGTTTCTATTGAGATCCTCTATAGATCAGCCAAGCCCTGATGCAGCTATGATGTACTTTGGAGTTGAAGAGCTTCAGAGGATCATTGCACCTTCTACCATTATGGAAGAAGTTGGTTAACCTAAGGTCCAAATGGAACCTGAGATTCAATTCGAAGGGGAAATAAGGACTGATGGCCCAACAACCGAAATAGTTGGGACATAAACTACACTTCCTCAAACTTCCGAAGCTGAAGTCAAAACCTCATAGAACAAGTTGAGTCTTCCGAGGCTAAAATGGAAGTTGCGGAAGGATTTTTCTAACTGTCTAAGGATCTAATCATCACAAATGCAATTCTAGAGCTAGCATCTGATGTAAATAATAAGGACTTTCTTGATCAAGCTCTAGCTCAGACACCCTCTCCGCCTCTCTCACAATCTAAATCCTCTCTCTAAGAACCACCAAAGTCAAGCACTTCAAAAGATGATAAAGGAAAGAAGAAAATGACTGCGAAAGAGCTTCAGGAAGAGGAGAAGATTGAAAAGCTTAAAAGAAAAGGGAGACTTCCAACTAGGAAGCTGTTAGCTACAAATTCCAAAGCGGCTACAGCTAACCAGGAGGCAGTCAATGAGAAGAAGAGAGTAGTGATCATTAACCAGCTCATTAAGCTTAGAGCTACAAATGAAGACATACTCCTGCTAATAGAAGGAAGCAACATGGTTGGCCTTAGAGGAAGAGAAAGAAAGAGAACAGAAGGAAGCTGACATCCAACTCAGGAGGGCAAGGATAGCTTTCCTAACCTCCAAAGGTTTTTCTCTTCAATAGATATCTCCACACAATGATGATACAATCCTTTGGCTCTTCAACAAAGAGCAGGATCAACTGGAGAAAGAGAGAAAGAAAGCTGAAAGAGAGAAGTTGAGGGAGAAGAAGAATAAAGAAGAAGAAGCAAGGGTCACTGCGACCAAGAAGATAGGTGAGAAAGCCTGGATGAAAGAAAATCTCCAGGCTCACGACTTCTCTGGCAGGCAGGTGGGACCCATGTCTGAAAAGACACTCCGACGAATTGTCAGTGAAATCAAGGCTGACATTCGTTTGGGCAAAAGGAAAGAGATGTATAGAAGGGTACAGGGGATGACCTTCAAACCAACCACTCAACCCCAACCTGAACCAACACCCTCTCCATTCATCATCAAAACTAAACCTTTCACACCTGAACCTACACCACTACACATACCCACTTCCTCACCTCAACCACCTAAACTACCCATCCTTAAACCCAAAACACTCTCCAGAACCACTACACCACAACCTTCCCAACCATCCCATCAGCCTTCCAAACATCTCTCCCTAGAAGAATTCAAGGCAATCAAGACAAAACTCTTAAACTGCACAACCTTGAGCGATATCTCTTATGAAGAATCTGTCAAACTGTCATTTGTTGATAGATCTTCATGTTCCTTAACAAAAGATTAGTTTCTGGATATGCCTAGAGGAACACTAGACCATGCTGCTAGACTTCTTGGTCTCAACTCTGACTCCTTAAATGATGAAGAGAAGAAACTAAGAAGAATGTTGGTGACTCTGCTGGACACAAAGAAAGGGGACAAGATTCCTAGTTAGCCTCTTGTTCTAAGAAAAAAAATCATCCAGTGGAGGTTCGATGAAGCCTCTCATAACTTTGATGTGGAGGGAGAGAATGGAGAAAGCAACAGGCTGAATGCCTCCTCTCTGCCACACTCCAGTAGATTTGACATTGCTGAGTTAGCAGAGAAACCATTCTCCAATCCCTCCAACTCTGAAACTGCTGCTCACATCAGAAGTAATCTTAGCAGCCTTCATCTTGCTAAGCTTACCACAAAGGAAAGGATTGAAGAAGAGTTGAAACTAAGAGAGAATGAAGACAAGGAAAGGTTAACCACCAAAAGCACTGCTTTTCTACAGATAGTGGAAGGCCCTGAATTAGAACCTATAGTTAGATGGGAGTATAACTACAAGTCTCATCAACTAATTCTTTTCAAAGGGATCCAACAGAAGGTGCATATCATTCAAGGTGACCGACTGGAGTTCTTGTCAACAAATGATCTGTATAAGCTTCTCAGCACTACTTCAGGGAAGAACAATCAAACGGATAAATATATGCTTTTCTTGGTGCTGAAAGTTTTGAGAAGCAGGAATAAGTAAGGTTTTGGTAGTATCAGCCTAAGGGGAGTTTGTTGGATCAAGAAGAAGGCTGGTGCAACCAAAACCAAATCACTTAAACAAATTTTGGTGCAACTTACAAAGGACTTTCGAAGCTAAATATGGACTTCCGAAGGAAATAGAGTTCTTCCAAAGAAAATATAACAGTTTTTCTTCCGAAGACAAACTCTACTTTCGAAGATAAAGTGCTCACTTTAGAAGATCAAGTCTTAGAAGAAAATATCATAAGTGAACTTCCAAAGTATGAAGAATAGAAGAAGTCCATCAAGCCTTAGAAGAAGTAGCCTCTTCCGAAGTATAAGTTGCTTCAGAAGTACTTGTTCTTCTGAAGCCATTTAACCTTCAGAAGACACTGCTATGAACCAGTGGACATAAGTATGGTCTCTGACACTCCGTTGCAGACCTCTGATACTGCATGGCGTTTTCCCAAAAGGGCATGTAGTTGACCATACTAAATTCCACTATTCACCTTTTTATATTAGTACAATTTACCAACTTTATTTGGTGACAAAAGGTAAGTCAGGGACATGTCTTGACTACCATATCTTAAATAAGACACTATCTAAGATACCTTAAACTATAGCTTTATAGTATTTGCTTTAGTTTAAGGATTCCAGCTGATATCAAAGTATATTCGGATGTTGGTAGTATTATATATAGTTTCTAATTGTAACTCATAAACCATTCTTGTAAGAGTCCTCTAATACTTTAAGTTGAAAAGAAATATATGCAAGTGCAGGATCGTTGAAGGGGGTCAGTTACAACACAACAACACAAAGAGGAGATTAACTAAACTTTAATCAAACAGTAAACTGGATTAACCAAGTTAAGACACTAGGAACACAAGTAATGTAAGAGACAAAACACAAAGAACACAAGTGTAGGGTTTTCAAGAATGCAGTATATTGCCTTCTCTATGTTCTATTACAAGTGTTACAAAGCATAAAAGAAAGATACAAGAACATGAGATACTTATACTACATCCTACAGCCGGCTATACTTTGAAAGCCAGTTGGATGCAATTGACTAGACACAAACAAAATCAATTGTATAGTCAAAAGGCAGATTGCCTTTTGACTTGTGACTATGACATGCCATAG
>BJCM01224631.1:0-13347 GCA_018326385.1 Flaveria bidentis | reverse complement strand
ATGTTTTGCCATAGTATACATTTCTATTTCATTGGATTGTTTTACAATACGCTTCCACACAGTTTTAAATTTTTTACATTGGTTGATTTTATTTAATTATTGCATATAGGGTCGTTCTGAGTAACTATTGACTGTGATCAGGTGTCTCAAAAATGGTATGGATCTCTACAACAGTTGATGTTGATAGGATAGGGCTCTCAGGTTCTACCACTGGGCCTTCAGTCAAGGTTTCCCCTATGAAACTAATCTTAGGGTCTGCCCCAACATCCAGTTGACCGATGGCATTGCCTGATTGCCTTAGTCTTCTTCTGAAGCTGAACTTTGCAATGATATTGTCTTGGATTCTTTGAGCCATCGTGTAAGCTTGTCTTGATTGGCTTGGATTGACAAGTGGCATGTTGACAAGATCCAGACCTTCATAGAAGTTCAAGGTCTGAAAGTTGAAGATCTCTTGCTGCCCTTGAACTCTAAGAATGATGAGGGCTCTTTTGTTGCTGTCATACCTCCACCTAATGATGTGATTTGAAGTTGGTGGAGGTGACATAGCCCTTGGTATCCCTTCTTCAAGCATACTTTGTATATAGGAGTCTACAGAGTCCACATCAATGTGAACTTGAGAAAGTTACTTAGTGTGCACAATTGCAAGTGAGGATGGTGAGTCCTCAATGTCCACACTCTCTAAATAACTCCCAGGTTATGTGATTATAATGACTTTCTCCCCCTTTTTGGTAGCATCACCCACTTGCATAGGTGAGCTAGGAGTTAGGTCAATCACACTCATAGGTTCATGTGTTCCTGGTTGAGCCCCTCTTAAAGGTCTCCCTTCTAGTTTTCCTTAAGATAGGAAATCTCAAGTTGCTGATCATTGACCCTGTTTTGAAAGGTAGTCACTTGAGATTCAAGGTGACTAACCTTGGAGACTAAATAGGTGCATGTTTTAAACAATTTTTGTACCTTTAGTCTTAGATTCCCCTCATCTTTATCAGAAGAATCATTAGAGGATGAGATGATTAGAGCAGAGTCCTCTCTCTCATCACCAGCTTCAGGTTCTTGGCTACTAGATTTCCTCTGATCACTGGCACCCTTAGTTGAGGAGTCAGTGGGCTAAGTTTCCATGGTTGAGGTCTTAATAATGTAATCACTTAAAAAAGTGAGAGCCTCTTCCATATGGACATCTAAAACAAGTTCAGAAGTGTCCACCTCAATAGTAGGTGACTGTGTGGGATAGAAGTAGGAGACTCAGGAGCACTCATCTCTCCATGAGTAGGGGAAAAGAAGAGATAATCATGGTACTCACTGAAACCTAAATCTTCATCAGTATAGAAGTCAAGGTTTGGGGTTAGTTGGTTTAAGTCTAAAGGCTGGGGATGGTAACTGTCCACTAATGGTTGATCACTTGAGTGTTGAGACTCAAAGTGATGGCATAAGGCTTTTGGGCTTATGAGCTCATCAGGCTGAGCATGAGGAATCTTAGCATTGATCATTGAATGAATGGGAATGGTTTGCTCCTCAGGAGAAGTAGGAGCTCCATTGTCAACTTCTTTTTGTGTGGGTAAGTATATGGGGGCCTGCACAGACTGAATAGTCTGTGTAGGGGTTCGTTTGTGTTTTCTTTGGTAGGTGAGGGTGATTTGTGGCTGTTGAGGTGGTTGGGAAGTAGAAGGTGTGGGTTCAACACTAGCTGGTGCTACTAGGTTGTCACTTTGAGTAATAAGCTTCAACATTTTTGGGACAAGGGTTGTTTCTACCCTAGAGAAGCCAACAGTGGGCTTTCTCAGTATTTTAAAGATGTCGGGCTTCATCTGTCCCAGTTTAAGAATATTACCTGTTCCCCTTAACTGTGATCCTAGTTCACAGTTAAGAATGTATTAAACATATTTAGGGAACATGTAATACTCTAAGGAGTCCAAGTTTGCTAGTAGATTAGTATAAACAAACTGAGAATACTTGAATTTGACCCCCTAAACCATCCCATGGACAATGAAGGAGAGATCCTCAAGAATCTTGTCCCATCCACCATGCTTGTTTTATAAGCTATGGATAACCACATGGAGCAGAAATTTCCATTAGGATGAGACCTTCCCTTTCTTGAAGGTCTTGACAGAGTAGTCTCCCTCATAGCCCATCTGCATAAAAGACTGGTTAACAACTTCCTTGGGAAATAACACCTCACCTTCTTCATCATCCAACTGAAGATGCATGTTGATGATGGCTGGAGTGATGAAGATTGTTCTCCACTGCACTGTGGCAGAGAGTACCTTCTCCCCGTCCATTACGACCTCTTGGGAGGTCTTCTAGAATTCTAGCATTTGATCCTCATAAAGAGTAAGATCAATGGTTAGGGAGGTGAAGTAGCTAGATAGAGTTAAGAAACGGAAAACCACTAAGAAATGAGGATATTTCTCAGAGTGTAACAGAGCAACTTGGTTGTGTTGCCTGTGTAACTGCATGGAGAAGTTATGATCATTTTTGTTGTTAAGGTTAGGCATAATGAGAGAGCTTAAGGATGAAGAAAGAAGAAAGAAAGTAATTTCAGAGAGAAATTTGGGGTTTTAGGTCAGGAGGAAGAAGGAGATAATAGAAAGAGGGGAAACCGTTGGGTTTTTATGTGAAAAAGGATTTCAGATGAAGTTTAATGAAAGATGATAAACTTTGAAATCCGTATGTCGGTCCCACATTTGAAAAATTAATTTACTTTTGCTCAAAAAGTAGTTTTCTTGGAAGTCAAAAAGCTTCCGAAGGTAAATTATCTTCGGAAGTTTTAGTGAAAAAGCTTCCAAAGCTAAAATGACTTCAGAAGAATTTCCTAAGAGTTGTGAAAAATTTGTTTCGCAAGAAGAATTAAGACTTGAATGCTTTGTCCAGATAAACAAACTTTCGAGAGTTAATTTGCTTCGGAAGAGAATGATCCTTGAAAACATATAATTGTTTGAGATAAGTATTTAAGCTTCGGAAGATATTTCAGAAATTTCTTCCGAAGGTAAATTTCTTTGACAGTTATTTGTTTTAAAGACATGATTTTCTTCTGAAGATAAAAGTATATCTTTTGAAGGATCAGAAATTTTCAAAAATCTAAGGAAAGTCTTTAAAAAGATTTTCATCCAAGGAAAACATGAGCTTATGAAAGTGATGAACTAGACAACTTAGGACACACAAGTTTTAAGAAATAATAAGAATTAGTTTTAATAAAAACCTACTCAAAGTTTATCATCCCAATAGCTGATATAAGATATTTAAATCTCTGTTCATCAAAAGCTTTTGTAAACAGATTAGCATATTGTCCATTTGTGTGGACTTTGACTAGTTTAATTAATCCTTTTTTCAAATTATCCCTAATTAAATGATATCTGATGTTGATGTGTTTGGTCTTTGAGTGCTGCACAAGATTTTTTGTGATAGAAATAGCATTATTGTTGTCTATGTGAATGGGAGTCTCCTTCAAGATTAATCCATAGTCAATCATCTGATTTTGAATCCATAGCACTTGAGCACCGCAGCTTGCAGCAACGATGTATTCAGATTCAGCAGTTGATGCAGAGATACAGGATTGTTTCTTGGATTGCCATGAGACAACCCTTCCACTAAGAAACTGACATCCCCCAGATGTAGACTTTACAATCATGTTGCAACCACCAAAATCACTATCTATATATGCATACAAATTGAAGTCAGAATTCTTAGGATACCACAGACGAAGTGTTGAAGCACCTTTGAGGTATCTTAGAATCCTTTTGACTATGATAAGGTGAGACATCTTAGGCTTGGCTTGATATCTTGCACAAATACATGTAGCAAACATGATATCATGCCTTCTAGCTTTAAAATACATAAGAGACCCAATCATAGCCCTGTAAAGGTGTTCATTCACACATTCCCCCTCAACAACAGGTCCAAGGTAGTGGTTTTTTGCTATGGGTGTCTTAGCAATCTTACAATCAATCATGTTGAACCTCTTAAGTATGTCTTGAACATACTTTGACTGAGTGATGAAGATGCCATCTTCAACTTGCTTCACTTGAATTCCCAGAAAGAAATTAAGTTCCCCTATGGCACTCATTTCAAATCTGTCCTTCATCAACTTCTTAAAGTCTTTGTAGAGCCTTGGATTAGTTGAACCAAAGATGATGTTATCTACATATACTTGAACTAGCATCAAGTCATTTCCCTGTCCTTTGATGAAGGGAGTTCCATCTATAGTACCCCTCCTGTATCCATGTTTGCAGAGATACTAAGATAGAGTCTCATACCATTTCCTGGGTGCCTGATGCAGCCCATAAAGAGCTTTGTCAAGCTTGCAGACAAAATCAGGATGATCAGGATCTGCAAAAACAAGTGGTTGTTTGACATATGCCTCTTCATCAATCACTCCATAAAGAAAAGCACAATTTACATCAAGCTGATAGACCTTGAAGTTCTTGGATGCAGCAAATGACAGGAATGTCCTAACAGCTTTCAGTCTTGCTACAGGAGCAAAGACATCAGTGTAGTCAATCCTTTTTTCTTGTGTGTATCCTTGAATAACTATTCTAGCTTTATTCTTGATAATGATGCCTCTATCATCCTTCTTGTTCCTAAACACCCATTTGGTTCCAATGGTAGTCTTCCCATAAGGAAGAGGACAAAGGTTCCAAACTTTCTTCCTTTGGAATTGAAGCAACTTTTGTTGCATTGCTTCAACCCAACATACATCCTTAACAGCCTCATCAACTTTTTTTGGCTCTATCTGGGATAAGAAACAAGAGTGAAGACAAATATTTGCTTCATGGGTTTGTCCACTTGTTCTTACCCATGTGACAACATCTCCAATGATGTTTGTGGTGGGGTGAGACTTGTGGATCCTTAGCTAAGGCATCACAATAAGTTACTGAGATAGATCTAAATTAGAAAATTTTAGATCTAGTATAGATGTTTCTCCCACCACATCAGCACACTTATTAAGAGAAACTTGATCCAATGAGTGTGTGACATCACTGATGTTGTCATCTATGTAGTGGTTATCAGCATCAAGAAATTCCTGATCACTATCACGACCTCTACTATTTTCTTCTACATTTGAAGTATCTTTATCTGGTTCTGGAGCCTCTAAGCTGGAATTTGAAGGCATCCCAGATGTATCAGTTGAGTTTGTCATTATGGTGCTGATAGATACTTCATTTGTAGAGTTAGTTACAACTGCAGGTGAAGGTGTATGACTTGAAGGTCTTCTCAGCTCAAATCTTAGGTCAGGATCACCTGTTGATAAGATATCTATAGATCTCAAAACAATCACACAAGATTTGTTAAAACACTTGGTAACTAAATCAAGATCAAACAGCCAATCAAGACCAGAACCAGCTACATAGGGTGTGTGCTCATTGAAAGTCATATTGGCTGACTCCTTAACAATTCTAGTTCTAAGATTGTATACTCTATAATCCTTAGCTTGGGAAGAGTATCCAATAAAGTGTCCATCATCTTAACCACTAAAACTCTGTTCTGCACATAGTAGGCAGTGTTGACTGTCTCTGCCCAGAAGGTGATGGGGAGCTTAGAGTCAAACAACATAGTTCTTGCAGCTTCAATCAATGTCTTGTTTCTCCTTTCAGCAACTCCATTTTGCTGAGGAGCCCTGGGAGCATTGTATTGTCTTGTAATACCTTTTTCAGCACAAAATGTATCAAGGATTTGGTTCTTGAGTTCAGTTCTTTGATCACATATTATGATTTTGACCTTGTGATCTTATTGATTCTCAATCTTTAGGATGAAATTCTTCAAAACAGGAGTCTCATCCTTCGTTCTAAGGAAGAAGACCTAAGTGAATCTTGTAAATTCATCTGTGATCACTAAATAGTAAGAGGTCCTTCCTAGACTCATTACACTGGTGGGGCCAAAGAGATCCATATGTAACAAGTGTCGGGGTGTAGTGATGGAGTTTCTTTACTTAGGCTTGTGAGATACCTTATGTTACTTCCATTTCAGGCAAGCAACACTATGATCATCACTTGTAAACTCTTTCTTTGACATTCCAGTTACTAAATCATTCTTAATTAGTTTATTCATGTTCTTAAAGTTTACATGGCACATTCTTTTATGCCATAGTAAAGACTTATCACTATTGGCTTTAGACAGAAAGCATGAAACTTCTCCAGAGGGAGAGGTTTCTTGCAAGTCTATCTTGTACATGTTCCCTTTCCTGGGGGCTCTAAGCAGAATATGCTCATTACGAATGACCACCCCGGGCTTGAGAACAATGCACTCATGCTTAGTAAAGAGCATGTTATGAATCTGATAACAAAATTGGGATACACTCAAAAGATTGTACCCAAGCTCCTCGACAAAGTTTACCTTTTTAATGCTGAGGTTACCATTTGTGACCTTACCCTTTCCAGAAATATAACCACCTTCATCTCCTCCAAAAGCAACTGGCCCTCCATCAATCCTTTCAAAGTTCTAGAGTAGTAACATATTGCCTGTCATGTGCCTGGAATAGCCACTGTAAATGATCCAGACATTCTTATTTGTCTTGAGTTGTCCATGTATAAAGAAAATGATTAGTTACATTTGGAAACCCAAGCCTTACTTGTCTTGGGCTCACAAAGAGAAACAGAAGGTAATGCAACAATAATAAATCCTATGGTTGTGCTTTGTGGATCTTGAGCTGTTGTTGATGGATAATTTTTAGTCACTTGGTCTTTCTTAGACTTCCACACCACCTTTGGAAGCTTGGACTTGACCTTCAATACCTTGGAATCTTTTGAGACTTTGGAAGTTTTGATGACTGAACCTTCGGAAGATTCTACAAACACTGTAGCAGACTTCAGTGCTTCGGAAGTATTCCTTCCTTCCAGGACCAACTTATCTTTCCAAGGCAATTTTCCATTTGCCTTCTTCTTAGTTTTGGAGCTTCCGAAGGAAACAGATTTTCTTGCCGAAGCTTGAATCTTCTTGGAACTCTTGGAAGTCAAGAGGTCATGTGAAGAGTACCTTTAGGATTGTATGGACAATCCTTGGAAGATGAGCAGTACTTTCACACATGACACACTCTATTTTCTTCTTCCTAAGAGCCTTCTGCTGGGAACAAGACTGACTTTGGTCACATCCCTTATCCACCTTCATCTTTGTAGATGCTGAGACAATCTTTTTGGGTTGAGGATTGTTCTTGGAGTTGGATGGTCCAGGCTATGTAGTAGTGGTAAACAACAGATCAGCCTTCTTCTTGGTACTGAGATGATTTGAACATGAACCAGAACTCTTAGCAGAAGAGTTTAGGTTGATGTCTTTAGTATTTACTACTTCAAACCCTATAGGGATAAAAACTTGTTTCTATTTATAGTCAAAAGTAGCCTTGATCTCTTGAGCCTTCCTAGCTTTTCTTTTGCTCTTTCTGATCAAGTTCTTTCTCATTGATTTGGTCATCACAGTCTTTTTCTCCTCTGAAAGATAGTGGCCCTTCTTAGAATCCACCTCTTCACTCTTCTCAGAGGAATTCTTCACTATCACTTCATCATCCTCTTCACTGAAAGGATCTATGAGAGGAAGCTCATCTTCACAAGTTCCACACCTGGGTGATCTTACAGACAAGATTGTGTGTGGAGGAGCTATCTCATTAGATCCCAGTCCCTGCTTGTTTTGATAACAAACCTTGTTGTGCAAACATGAGGATATCATGTTCTTGAAGATCTCTTCTTCAAGAACACACTTTTCAGCCCTAGCTTTGTTGATCACAAGCTCATCCTGGCACTCAGTCAGCTTAGTTATGAGATCTTTGATCTGAGTCCTAAAATTTGTATGCTCATGTTTTAGAACTAAAATAGTTTTCTCTAAGTCCTCTATCTTCAGTTTATAATCATTTTCAAACTTTCTAAAATCAGCTTTTAGGATGGTCAAGGACTCAAGATCAGATCTCATTTCTATTTTGTAGGACTTGTATCTATTAACTTTAGCAATGCATTTAGGGGTACACAGATGTTCCAAAACTTTGGCTTCATCATGATCTGTCATCAGTGCTTGGTTTGGAGAAGCATCTTCCACCTGAAAGCTCTAGTCAAAGCCTCATTCTTCAACAACAATAGTAGCTTGCTGCTTTGGCTTGTCATTTTGTGTAGCTTTATTAGTGTAGTTTGGTCTAGACTGTGGTTGGCCACCATTTTTCTTGGTGCCTTACACTCCCTGGCAAAGCGGCCCATCAAGTTACAATTGTAACACTTGACTTTGCTTTTGTCCAGCCCAAACTTTCCACTAGCTGAACTGCTTGGAAACTTTCTTCCAGTCCGCTTGTAGAACTTCTTGGCTCCGTGAGTGAGAAGAGCCATCTGCTTGACTATCTCCATGTACTCCAGATCATCTGGATGGATACAGTCAAGATCTTCAAGGGTGAAAAGAAAGCTGCCACAACTTTCATCTGAAGACACAAAGGCTTGAGAAGAACTTGTCTCTTGGAATGGGCTTCCTTGAGTGTAGTTTTCCCTTGGTGTCACAGGGAAGATGATGAAAGGACCCTTTGGTGAGTTATCAAGGTAGCATATGAGATGATGTTGGGGTTCTATGTTATCTCTTTCAATGACATGAAGGGCTGAACCCATTTGATTGTTGGAGTTGCCAGATGAACCTTGTATGTTCATCTCCATCTGGTAGCCACTGAGAATCCCATATAACTCTATCAGAGTGAGAGTTTTCAGGTTCTCAGTCCTTTTGATAACCACACAGTAGTGTGTCCATTTCCTAGGAAGTGAGGACATGAACATCCTTACAATGTCTCTAATCTAAAAAGCGACTCCTCTATCCACTAGGGTATCCACAATCTCAACATATCAGAAGTATTGCTGAGTCATGGTTTCACCTACTTTGAAGGTGAAGTTTTCAAACTACTGCTTCAGGAGATCGTTCTTGTTCTCTTTTGCTTCAGAGGAACCCTCATACATCAGTTTCAATGCATCCCACAGCTGCTTAGCTGTTTTGCATTTCTTGAAACCTTTGTACACATAGTTAGGAAAAGTAGTCTGAAGGGATGTCATGGCTTTCTGGTCAATCTCTACTATCTTCATATCTTCATCAGAGTAGTCAACCACAGCCTTGGGGATCATACCACCACCAGTAGCAGAAGAGGTGCTTGGTATGTAAGGTCCATTCTCAACAAACTCCCACATTCTTGAATCTAGAGACCTGATGAAACCTTCCATTCTTTGGCACCAGGTGTCAAAGTCATCAAGAATGATCAGTGGGGATTTGTTCATGGTTCTAGTTTCCATATCAGTTTTGGAAATGGCTGGTATTTGAAAAGTTTAAGTATTTGTGTGTGTGAGGGATTTAAAGATGGTGAGATCTTATATCAAGAGCCTGGAAAGCTCTGATACCAAATGCAGGACCGGTGAAATATGGTCTGTGAATCCAAGGATTGCAATTAGGAATTATCAGCGTTGGTTGAAATCAAGTCAACGTTTGCGGAATCAACGTTGGCTTGGTTTAATTGTTTGTATTAGATTTCAATATCAATAAAGATTCAAGAACATGGTTAAAGAAAACACAATTAATGAATGAACAAATATTAAATTCAATTCAAACGTATATTATTAAAACGTGTTAATGATTACAAATAAACAATGAACGAATGATATTGAATTTTGTGTTTTGATGATGTGACGGCTGCTAGGGTTTGGTTGTGTGATTTGATGTGATGTTTTTCTGTTGTGGAACTGTCATATTTTCGTCACAGTCATCCTTGATTTGAAACCTAGGATCCATATGTATAGACAATAATGTTTCTGTTAAGGAAACACCAGATCTCTTAGGATTTGAAATTGATTCAGTTATGGAATCACCGGATCTCCTGGGATTCGCATAACTTACTTGTTGACTTGATAACTTGTTGACTTGTAACACTTGTATTATATATATAAAAGTGTTTGAATTCCGTAGGAATAGTGTCTTCCGTAGGTAATTTTTCTTCTGTAGGAGACTTGTTCAGCAGGAACTTGCTCTTCCTCAGGATTCTTCACTTGGGATTGTCACTTCACTCCAGTTGATTGTTCATCAGCAGATCATTTTTGGATGTTGTTACTTGTAAGAAACATATCTAATAAAGAACAAAATGTTCATCCGTAGATGTTTCTCGCACTTGATCAATTTTCAGAAATTCATCAATTATAATGTTTTTCCTGCAAACATACATAAATCAACACACATATATATGGGTTAACCTTCACATTTAATGCATACACAATAATGAATTACAACCATTCATTACAGATATTAATTCAAGTACTAAGCATCCTAGACCTGACAATACTCCCCCTTAGGCTTAGATACTTGAAATAATCTCTTCAAAATTGAAAGCTCCATTAATCTTGAAACCATTTTCTTGTTAAGATATGATACTGCATCCTTTTGATCATTGTATTTGTACTTGATCTTCATTCTAGATATCCTTTGAAGTGTCTCAAAATTCAGCCCCAATACATCTTTTGTGGTGAGGGTTTCCACAACACATTGATTGTTGACAATTTCCAGTTCATTTTCTTCTGAAATTCTCAATTCTGATATATCTTCAATGTTGGCTCCCTTCAGCATCCCAGCATTATACCTTCTTCTCTTGTATGCTTTAGCATGTAGCTTATCCACCACTTTTATTAAATGTATGTATAAGCATAAATCATTCTGATCTTTTTCATCAGACAACTTTGGGAAGAATTTATCATGTAAGAAGGATATGTAGCTTGGGTGGAGCAGTTTGACTTCTACTGGGTTGAAAATTCTGATCTTCTCACCTTTCCTTCCATCAGCATTCCTCAGTAGCACCATTTCTTTTGTTTTCTCAACATATCCCCACTCAGTTATGGGAATAGTGTATTGATTTCCTACAATAACTTTGATGGCAACTGTTTTCCTCTTAGTATAACCAACTCTCCTTAAGAATTCATCATCAACTAATATGGAGGAGTTGGTGCTTGATCTTTTCTTCCTTTCTAATCTACTTTTGTGCTCAACATCCTCTCTTTTTGCTTCTTTAATCACATCATCTTTGAATTTTGTCTTTAACTTTCCCACCAACACAGAGAAATCATTTCCCCTTGAGTGAATTGGATAGTTAGACATTATTAGACTTTGCAGATCCTTGATATCTCTCTCATGAAGGCTCAGCAATGCTTCTGTATCATGCAAGTATTGGATTCTTCCAGAGGTTCTTTTGATAATTGCACAATCCCAGACTGGAACATATTTCCAGGCCATAATCCTGCTTTCTGTTGGATTCTTTATGCCCAAGACACATAGAACATTGATGTGGTTAGTATGTTATGATCCAAGTCGGGTCATACCCAATAACAAGCTTAGAAAACACCAAATAATATTTGATTCATGATATGATCATGCAATTAAATAAATACACCAATTTAGAAAATGGGTTTTCTAAATAAGTTGCATATGAGATTGAACAATTTATAGGGATATTTTGTTCATAGGTATTGTTTGTAATGTTATTTAAGTTAGTTAAATAACATCAAACAATAATAGGAGTGTGTGTATAAGTTATATAATTAAAAAGGTAATTACATAACTTATTCTAATTACTAGTTAAAACTTTTGGTAGATTAAATTGGGGAGAAAAACCCCAAATTTCAAAGGGTTCGCCCCCCCCCCCCCCCTAAGAGGGGTTGATTCCCTTTGTTTTTTTGAGGTCTTGAAACAAAACACACACACACTCCATCTTGCTTTCTCTCTCTCTCTCTCACATGCAAAAGGGTCACAAGAACACAAACTCTTCTTTTGGAAGAAAGAGTTCACGGCTGGAACAAGGCTCCAGCAGCCTTCTTGATCCGATTTTGGTGCTCAAATCCTAGCAACAAGGTGCTTGCTTGATGATTGTGGGTATGGATGCTTGAGGACACCTCTTCTTAGTGTTTTGGTCATTCAAGAACCACATCTTCTTCACCCAAATTCGTTTTTCTGCAGCTCTACAAAAGGTAGTTTGTATGACTTGTTTTGGTTGTTTATTATTCTTGATAGCTAGTTCATACACATATAAATGATCCTTATGTTCTAGGGTTTGTTGTTATTATGATATGAGCCTTAATTTTCAGATTACAAATGATAATATTAAGGTTTTAATCCGCTGCGTTTTCAAGTTTAAATGGTTAAACTAGTTTGATATGGTCCAACAAACCCAACATTGGTATCAGAGCCGGATATGTGGATGACTAGTTTCATTTGTCCTTGTAAAATTGGTTTTATAGGACTTTAACAACCAAAAGAGGCTGTTTTGTGGTGATGTTATAAATCCCCAACCTTTCAAGGTTATATCTAACATGCTTGTGATTAAACCTTGAAAGGAAGATATCAAATAGTTGATTGTGTTTTGTTTGGACAAAAACACCCGAAATTATTGGTTTATGTTGGCTGAAAATTTAGGATCAAATGGGGATTTATTTGGTTCTTGTATGTTTTATAAGATGTTTCATATTGGTGCATAACCTAGCCTTGACCTTGTGTTGGTTTGGTTTTGGATGAATGTTTGTTTTGGTTGATTTCATTCATAATGGGTTTTGTGTTTGTATTTGGATGTAATTTATTTATTCATTCAATGGCAATGTAATAGATAGATTAAGTGAGTTTTCTTTTATTAGAAAATTTATATTAGGATATAAATTTTGTAAAAGAAGATGCACAAGATGGAAGCACAAAAGGAAGACACAAAGAGAAGGACAAGCATTTGGATGCAAGTTCAAGTGGGGGTCTTTGGAGATCTCATCTTTTGTGTTGTGTTCAACCCTTAGGAAAGACCAAATGACAACACTTGTGATGGCAAACAAATGTTGTCAACATAGTGGATATGGTTATGCACATGTGGTTGTTTTATATATGCATGTTTGATTATTCCATTTATGTTGATTGTTTGATATATGGATATGCTTAACAATCTAAGTAAATTATCATAACAAGTTGAATTTTTGGTTCCTAATGATTAAGTGATTAATAAAAGGTTATTAAAAGGATTAATGATTTCAAAATAAAAGAGTTTTTATTAAAAGGAACCATAGGGTACCATGTATTTGAAAGCATGTGAATACAAGATACATAGAGTTTTCATAACTAGAATTGATGGAAACTTAAATCCCTTTGGAAACAAGTTAAACACCATCCTTTTACACTACACTCGAATCACTTAAGAACTACTTGTGGGATAAAGGTCACCTAACCACTTTTAAGGAACTTGTGTGTTTGAGGTGGGCTTAACATACTTGTGGGATAAAGGTCACCTAACCACTTGTATGTGTAAACTCACACGTGTGTGTAAGTAGGACGACTTGAATTGGAAACCATGTGCATAGGGTCACCGAAGCATGGCGTACAATGGTGTTGATGGGATTTTACATG
>BJCM01224611.1:0-11233 GCA_018326385.1 Flaveria bidentis | reverse complement strand
AAGCTTTGGGTATACAAGCTTGAGAGGACCTTCTCTTGGTGCCTTGGTCGAATTTCTTGGACAAGATCATCCTCCTTTTCATCCAACTTGCTGCTGAAAGGTAGTTTATGGCAGCTCATTTCATAGCTGTCCATAATGTCTATTTTGTGTTGATATAGCTAGTTTCATTCACATATAAAAGATCCTTATGTTCTTGGGTTTGTTCATATCTTATAACATCAAAATAGAACCTGAAAAGTTCAGATTTTAAAGTATGTTATTACCCATTTTCCGCTGCGTTTTTCAGAAAGTTTAAACGGTTAAACAATGTCTCTATGTTCTAACAAACCCAACATGAACGATATTAACCCTCACATCTCGACGTTCCGCCGTCAAGGTTGGGGTGTGACATTAAACTCAGTCCCTTGATCACTTCTAATTATATTAACCTTATGACCAATTTAATTTTCTATCTTAAAAATAAAAGATTTTAACATTTCAGCAGTTTCATCTTTAGATCTTAAAAAGAATACACATGTAAATCTTGTAAAATCATCAACAAGCACATGACAATATGATTTCCTTCCAATACTTAATATACTTGTGGGACCAAATAGATCCATGTGCAATAAGTGTTATGGAGTGGTGATGGAGTTAACAACTTTGGATTTGTGAGATGTCCTGTGTTGCTTCCCTTTCAGGCATGCAACACAGTTATCTTTGCAGAAAAATTCCTTTTTAGGCAAACCATGTACCAAGTTATTTTTAGCTAATTTATTCATTGTCTTAAAATTTATATGACACATTTGTTTATGCCATAGTATTGACTCATCACCAACAGCTTTGGAAAGAAAGCATGAAACTTCACCCATTGGGGAATCATTATTCATATCAAGCTTGCAAATATCCCCTTTCTTGGGAGATATAAGAAGCACCAATTCCAGAGGAATTGTCATCCTAGGTTTGAGGATAACGCACTCATGTTCTGTGAAGAGCATTTGATGCTTTTGATCACAAAACTGAGAAACACTTAACAGGTTGTGTTCAAGATGTTTGACAAAGTGAACTTTGTGAATTTTTAACTTTCCATTGGATATACTTCCTCTGCCAGAAATATATCCTCTAGCCTCTCCTCCAAACTGGACAGGACCTCCATCATAACGTTGAAAGAGAGATCTGTTCCCTGTCATGTGCCTGGAGCGTCCATTATCCACGATCCAAATATTGTTATTCTTGTCATATGGATGTCCCTGCACATAAGATGAGATGATTAGTTTTGATAGGAAAACCAAGCCTTGTTGGTCTTGGGTTCTTCTAATGATAGTGATAGAATTGATTCAAAGGTCAAACATGAGGGTTCAATGGATGTCACTGAAGGAGAGGTTTGGGCTGCAACATCTTTCTTGATCTTCTAATCCATCTTTTGGTTGATCATGGAGGATGAGCCTTTTAAGGCTTTAGTAGCATAGCATTCTTCCGGAGCTTCTTTCTTTATGGAAGAAGCCTTCACTACCTTTCTTCCGAAGTAGTCTTCTTCTAGGATGGTTTCACGGGAATTCTTTTCTTCTTTTGATTTTTGACAACTTTAGCTTCCGAAGTCTTTTTCCCTTCGAAAGAAGGACTTTCTTCCGAAAGCAATCTTGCTTCGGAAGCCAACTTTTCATTTTCATCACTTGAACCATTTGATAAGGTCCAAATGAGAAACCTTCCCTGTCTTCTTCTCTTTTAACATTATTTGCATAATGTGTGCTAGCAGGATTGTAATAACAATATTTGGCTATGTGGTTTTGCAAGCCACATATTATGCATGCAATGTTAGTTTTCTGGGAACTTGAGGATTGCTGCTTCTTGTTCTTTTTCTCTTCATCAGCAACCTTTCCCTTTAACTTTGATCCTTTCGTAGGATAGTAGTGCTGGTACTACACCTCTTTCCTAAATCAGAGTTGCCTACCACCTGGAATCCAGCTCAGATAAATACATCTTTTTGTTTTGGGTCAATCATCAGGTTAGGATTTGTTCATCACCGGTAGGAGTGGGTTAATTTATCTATTCCTTCCCTGTGGTGGTATCTATTATTACATCATTCTTTAACTTTGGCGAAGATGGGTCAGCAAATGGTACCTCTTACTCTTCAGTACCATATCTTGGTTGTCTTATGGACTCATAAGAGTGTGGCGGAGCAATTTCATTGGTTCCCAACCCACCTTTGCTCTTATAACAAATTTTGGAGTGAGAGGATGATGCAATAATAGCTTGGAAGTTTTACTCAAAAATAGCATACTTCTTGGCTTAAGCCTCAGTAGTGACAAGCTGGGCTTGAGCCTTAGACAATTTGGATATTAAATCCTTTATTTGAGTCTTATAATTTGTGTGTTCATGTTTTAATAAGAACACAATTTTCTCTAACTCCTCAAATTTTCTTTGATTGTCAGATTCAACCTTTTTAAAATCAGAATTTAAAACATTTAAAGACTCAATATCATATTTAATCTCCATATTATAGTCCTGATACAATTTTACCTTAGCAATACATGCAAGAGTGTAGAGATGTTCATATAACTTATTGTCATCTGTTCCTGCCATGAATGCTTGAGTAGGTGTCACATCCTGTACCATGAAGCTCCAGTCAACTTCTTGAGCCATGGCAACTTTCTCTATTGACTTTCTAGTGGGCTTTTGTGTAAAGGGATGTGTAGAGGCCTGTGAGGTTCCTGGATTTGACTAGGGAGCCTGGCATTCCCTTGCAAAATGACCAGTTGGTTACAGTTGTAACATTTGGCCTTAGTTTTGCCAAACCCAAATTTGTTATTGGTTGGGTTCTGGGGAAATTGCCTTTCAGTTCTCATGAAGAACTTCTTTGCTCTGTAGGTTAAGAGAGCCATTTGTTGGACTATGTCCACATACTCCACATCATCTGGACTGAAGCACTCTAGATCATCAAAGCAATACTGAAAATCACTAGAGTGTCCACTTCCTGAAAAAAGGCACAACTGTCCTAAAAAGAACCATGCTGAGCTTGTTGAGACCTTGGAGTCTCAAGAAATGTAATGTATGGTCTAGACGAACAAGATGGATGTTAGGTGTATGTCAGGTACTGTTGAGGTTGTGTGGGTCCTGAGCCTTCAGCAACCATTAAAGCGTTGCTAGCAGGAAGACTTAAGGGTCTGCTTGTCTGATGGCCTCTCTTGCTTTCCATCTCCAGTCGGTATCCGTCAAAGATGCCAGAGTTCGGTCATATTGAGCATGTTCAGGTTTTCTATCCTCTTGATAGAGACATAGTAGAACATCCACTCATTAGGGAGTGCACTCATGAACTTTCTTGTGAGGTATCTAATTTTAGGAGTAAATCCCACAGACTAAAGGGAAGAAATGAGGTCTATGTACTTGAAGTATTGTTGGCTGACAGTCTCTCCAGCAATGTAGGTGAAGTTCTCAAACTGCTGCTTTAGTGAGTCCTTCTTGGAGTCATTGGAGCTGGAGTACATCTGAGCAAGTGCATCAAATAGTTCTTTAGCTGACTTGCAATGCTCAAACCCCATCATGATAGAGTTAGGTATTGCAGTCATGAGAATAGTCATGCATTGTTGTCTATGTCCAGCTTCTTCCGGTCCTTATCAAAGTAGTCTTCAACGAAATTCTCTATCATGGCACCGTTTCCACCGAGTGCTGCCACCTTGGGTTTATACGGGCCATTGACAATAAACGGCCACATCTTGTTGTCTTGATACATGATGAAGCCTTCTATGCGTCTGCTCCATGACCTGAAGTTTTCAGGGGTGATGATGGGTGCTTTGGTCATCGTTCCCATCTCTACTTCAGACTTGTTGAGGGCCATTTTCAGTGTGGTGTAAGGAGGAGTGAAAACAGGTTGATTAGGATGGTAAGATCTCATAATCAAGAGCCTAAGAAGCTCTAATACTAATTGCAGGATCGGTTTTTATCACTTAACACTTGGTTCTCTTTCAAACTCACTTATACTACACCCGGATCAGATGAAGCAGAGTCTCTTCTAAGAGTTGATAATAATATAATAAGTAGCAAAGAACACAAAGATATAATTTTCAAGGTACTTGCATATATTACTTCTCAACTCAAAGTATTACAAGACTCTTAAAAGCATGTTACATGAGTTACAATGAGAAACTATATATACTACTACCTATAACTGGATATACTTTGATACCAGCTAGGAACCTATGACTAAAGCATATACTACAATGTTAAAGTTAAGGTATCTTAGATAAAGTATTATCTAAGATATGGTAGTCATGATATGTCCATCACTTACCTTTTGTCACCAACTAAAGTTGGTAACTGTACTAACTAATAAAAGTGAATAGTGGAATAAAGTATGGTCAACTACATGGCTTTTGAGAAAATGCCATTAGTATATCAGAGGTCTGCAGTGGAGTGTTAGAGACTCCATACTTATGTGCACTAGTTCATAGTATTGTCTTCCGAAGGGTAGTTGGCTTCGGAAGAACAACTTCTTCTGAAGCCACTTATACTTCGGAAGAGGCTACTTCTTTCGAGGCTTAAGGACTTCTTCTTTTCTTCATACTTCAGAAGTTCACTTCTGATCTTTTCTTTTAAGACTTGATCTTTGGAAGTTGATCTTGCACTTTGTCTTCGGAAGAACTCTATTTCCTTCGGAAGTTCCACACTTGGCTTCGGAAGTCTTTTATTAGATGCACCAAAATAGTCTAAGTGATTTGGTTTTGGTTGCACCAGACTTCTTCTTGATCCAACAACCTTATTTGCTCTCCCCTTCCCAAGTCGCTGCCAAACCCTCAAGGCGTGTTTTCGATGAGAGTGTACCAACTCAACTTTTGAAAATTGTAATCACAACACCCTTAGAGTTTGGTAACAAATTTCTTTGTGAATTGTTTTCTATTTTTAAATAACAATTACAATAGATATAAGTAATTAATTTAACTAAATGTATGGATTATATATTTTTGGTAAATGATCATAAGACTTCAATATTTACCTTTAAAGATATTTCTAATTGGGTAAACCAACAAATTTCATACCATTCATGAACATGGTTGGTGTATATAAAAGTTTGGTAAATTTTAGGTCTTCTACAGTTTACACTAACGATTCACAAGGCATTATAGGGCATATGTGTAAAATTCTATACTTATAATATTTGTCATCATGCGTTTCTATACATGAAATATGACTAGCACTAAAACCCAATTCTTTTGCACAGATTTCTCACCAAATAGAAAATACTTTCTTTAATAGTTTCTCAAATCAAAATACTAATAAATGATTCATTTAGTATTATTAAACAGTGTTTAGAATATGTTAAAATTATATTATTTTAAAAACAGAAACATTTAACAAACACTCTTTAAACATGTTACTTTGTAAATTCTATCAATGAAATATCGATGAAGCTTCCCAAAGCGGAATTTGAGGAGAAATTCATTGAAACATCAATTTTTGAATTGTGACCCGTTTGATAATGTTGTATGATATTGAGGAATACATTGACAAGTAGTTGATTAAATAGGATATTATCATGTATTTATAGTTTGTTTTATATTCATTTATTGAATGTATAATGGTTAGGAACTAGGAAGGTTAAAAATATGTTAGAACCATTCAATTTCAATTTATGTTACATACTGATGCCAACGTATCATACGTCGGGAAATGTACCATACGCCATAAAGGGTATGCTACTTTTTTCGTAGAAAGAGTAGATGGTACGATGATACTAATTACGGACAAATCAAGAATGCTTGATCTTAGCACTAGTGATCTTAAAAGAAAAACTCATAATATTCTTGGGTGCTAGATCAAAGAATTACATGGTCATGGTTACCACTTTGGTGAGGATTCTTGGGATGAAAAACCAAAAAATCTAGAAGATGTAGGGGAAACATTAGACATACAATAAGCTCTCATTATTCAATCACATTATAGAGTTATTATCCAAGAACAAGAACATATATAATTTCTCGAGGTCTTGCTTGTCTGGATACCATGAATGAGTTAAAGCTTTTAAGACATGCAAAGCGTAGCCTACAAGAGATTGCAAGTCTTCCTTTGGATAATCCATTCAAAGATCCACTTAAGAGTTAACGATTAAAATGGTCAAACAAATTGTCCTACATTTAAATAAGTTTTGATAGCATCAACGTGTGTAAGGATTTGTTAAGATATAAGAGTTTGAAGCTACTTAAAGCATGATCATCATGTTACTAAGTTAATTTGTTGCTGAAGAAATAAAGCCTTTGAAGAAGTCCAACTACTAAACAGAAAGTCAACTATTGATAGACTACGTGCTTCATAAAGATTGGCGGCTTTCGAAGCATGGTCTTCTTCTGAAATCTTTTGAGGCAATATACTTTTGAAGACTACTACAGATTCTAATACACTACAAGCTTTCAAAGTATTGTCTTGTGTTAGTTGTAATAAGTAGTGGAAAAGTTTTAACCCTATCATTATAGAAGATCTTTTGCTCATGTATAACCCAATTATTTCTTGTTGTTCACTTTATGTTATCCAATACTAATACACAATCGTAAAATGTCATATTATGTAGATTGTAGGGTTTCATATAAGGCTGATGCAACCCAAAACATCCAAAGTATCTCCTGCATGTATGCACAAGTGTACTGAAGTAGAATGCTTTGGAAGTTTCACACTCTTCCTTAGAAAACATTCTAAGTGTGAAATCTTCTGAAGCCAAGACCAATATCTTCAGAAGCCAAACATGAAGTCTTCCAAAGCTTCAAAGACAAAGTCTTCCGAAGCCAACTCTTGAAGACATATTTCTTTTGAAGACTTTTTAACACATGCTATTATCTGATGTACCTTTCTGGACCACCTTTCCGCTGCAACTCTGATTAGACACCAACTATACATAAGTTGGTGAAAGGTCCATGCTTTTGGTAATTGTACATTGAGGTCTTGAGTCTATACTTTCTACTTTATCTACTTTTATCCTTTTTGTAATATATTAGGATTGGAGCTATGGCATGTCATAGTCACTAGTCAAAAGGCAATCTGCCTTTTGACTCTACATTGATTTTGTTGTTGTCTAAATCATGTATCCAGCTAGCCTTCAAAGTATGGCCGACTGTAGGTTGTAGTATAAGTATCTCTGGTCCTTGTATCTTATTATCATTGCTTTGTAAACACTTGTAGGGAACTAGAGAGAAATATACATCATCCTTGAAAAGAAATTACTTGTGTTCTAGTTCTATCTCTTTATTACTTGTGTTTCTTCACTCTCATATAAATTGGTTTTTCTAGTTCCCCATTTGATCTATTAAGTGTTCTAAAGAACTCTCCTCACTTGTGTTGTTGTGTTGTAAACGTGCATTGCACCCTTCCTAACGGTCTTGCATTTGGTATCAGAGCATTCCAGGCTCTTGATATAAGATCTCACCATCTTAAGATCTCTCACACACACAAAATACTTAACATCTCAAATGGCAGCTATCTTTAAAGCTGGCTGGAAACTAGAACCATGAAAAAGTCTCCACTGATCACTCCTGAAGACTTTGATACTTGGTGTCAAAGAATGGAAGTCTTTATCAAGTCTCAAGACTCCAGGATGTGGGACTCTATTCTTGAAGGACCTTACATACCAAGCACCCCATCTGCTACTAGTGGTGGTATGATTCCTAAGGCTAAGGCTATGGCTGACTTCTCAGATGAAGACATGAAGAGAGTAGAGATTGATCAAAACGCCATGACAACCCTTCAAACTGCTCTTCCAAACTCAATCTACAAAGGCTTCAAGAAGTGCAAGACTACAAAGCAACTATAGGAAGCACTGAATCTTATGTATGAAGTCTCAATTGAAGCCAAGGAGAACAAGAAAGATCTCCTTAAGCAACAGATTGAAAACTTCACCTTCAAAGTAGATGAGACCATGACTCAGAAATACTTCAAGTATGTTGAGATTGTGGATACTCAAATGGATGTTGGAGTAACTCTTGAAAATAGAGACATTGTAAGGAAGTTTATGTCCTCTCTTCCTAGACAATGGACCCATTACTGTGTTGTTATCAAGAGGACTGAGAACCTTAAGACTCTTATTCTAACATAGTTGTATGGTATTCTTAGTTGATACCAGATGGAGATGAACATGAAAAATTCATCTGGTAACTCTAGCAATCAAATGAGTTCTGCCCTTCATGTGACTGAAAGGGATAGCATAGAACCTCAACATCATCTTATATGCTACCTTGACAACTCACAAAAGGGTCCATTCATCACCTTCCCAAAGACTCCAAGATAAAACTACACTCAAGGAAGTCCCTTCCAAGAGACAAGTTCTTCTCATGCTTTTGTCTCTGTTGATGAATCCTCACACAACTTTCTGTTCATTCTTGAAGACTTAGGCTGTATCCATCCACATGATCTGGTGTATTTGAAGATAGTTTAGTAGATGGCTATTCTCACTCACAGAGCCAAGAAGTTCTACAAGAGGACAGGAAGAAAGTTTTCTAGCAATGCAGCTAGTGGAAAGTTTGGGCTGGATAAAAGCAAGGTAAAGTGTTACAACTATAACTAGATAGGATACTTTGCTAGAGAGTGCAATGAACCAAGAGCAAATGGTGGCCAAACTCAATCCAGACCAAACTACACTGAGAGAGCTCCCTAGAATGAGAAACCAAAGCTGCAAGTTGCAGTTGCTATTAAAGAAGGAGGCTTTGACTGGAGCTTTCAGGTGGAAAATGCATCTCCAAATCAAGGTATTGGAACATCTTTGCACTCCTGAATGTATTACTAAAGTTAATAGATATAGGTCCTACAACTTAGATATGTGATATGATCTTGAGTCCTTGAACATCTTAAAATCTGATTTCAAAAAGGTTGAATATGATTAAGTTAAAGATAGAGGAATTAGAGAAAACCATTTCAGTTCTTAAACATGAGCACACCAATTATAGGACTCAGATCAAGGATCTCATAACTAAGTTGACTGAATGCCAGGCTGAGCTTGTGATCAGCAAAGCCAGGGCAGAAAAATGTGCTCTTGAAGAAAAGACCTTCAAGAATATGATATCCTCATACTTGCATGCAAAAGTGTGTTATCAGAATAAGCAGGGACTAGGATCTTTTGAGATAGCTCCTCCACACACAATCTTGTCTGTAAGATCTCCTAGGTGTGGAACTTGTGAAGATGAGCTTCCCCTCATAGACCCCTTGACTGAAGAGCAGATGATGAAGAGTGGCTTTAAGAGGAGTGAAGAAGAGCATTCTAAGAAGGGTCATCATCCCTCTGAGGAGAGTAAAGCTGTTGGGATGACCAAGTACAAGAGACAGAACTTGATCAAAGAGAGCAAAAGAAAAGCAAGGAAGGCATAGGAGATCACAGCCACATTCAGCTCTGCACAGAAACAAGTCTTTGTTTCTGCAAGATTTGAAGTGGTTAAACTGAGAATACAAACTTGAACTCCAATAATAAGAGTTTTAGTTCATGTCCAAGTCATCCCATCATCATGAAGAAGGCTAATAAGTTATGCATAACTACTGTAGAACATGAACCATCAAGCTCCAAAGGTAGTTCTTACCCCACAATAATTGCCACATCATCTGTGAAGATGAAGATGGAGATTGAAAGTGATCAAGTTTAGCTTTCTTCTTAGAAGAAAACTCCTAGAAGGAAGAAAATGTACTATGTTATGTGTTGGAGTACCTCTCATTTTGCTAAAGATTGTATCTACAATCCAAAGAGTACTCTCCACATCACAAAGAAAGAAACTTCTAACAGTCTGGAAAAGAAGAAAGCTTTGAAAGGAAAATCTGTTTCCTTCGGAAGCTCCAAAATGAAGAAGAAGGCAAGTGGAAAATTGCCTTCGGAAGAAAATTTGATCTCAGAAGAAAGGAATACTTCCGAAGCACTGAAGTCTACTGTAGTGTTAGCAGGATCTTCCAAAGGTCCGGTCATAAAAACTTCCAAAGCTACAAAAGCTTCCAAAGTTTTGAAGGTTAAGTCCAAACTTCCAAAGGTGGTGTGGAAGACAAAGACAGACCAAATGAATGAGAGTTCTCCATCAACAACAACAAGAGATCCTCCAAGCACAACTATAGGATCTATTACTGTTTCATTACCTTCTACTTCTTTTGATGAGCCCAAGACCAATAAGGATTGGGTTTCTGAATGTAACTAATCATTTTTTTTGTGCAGGAACAACTCAAGACAAACAAAAATGTTTGGATCATTGATAGTGGTTGTTCCAGGCACATGACAAGAAATAGGTCACTACTCCAAAATTTTGAAAGAATTGATGGAGGGCTAGTTGCTTTTGGAGGAGATGAAGGTGGTTACATTTCTGGAATGGACAAAGTCACAAACGGTAAGCTTAGCATTGAGAAGGTAAACGTTTTCAAGGAGCTTCGATACAATCTCTGAGTGTATCTCAATTTTGTGATCCGAGTCATAACATGCTCTTTACTGAGCATGAGTGCATTTTTCTTAAGCCCGGGGTGGTCATTCCTCATGAGCATATCCTGCTCAGAGCCCCTAAGAGAGGGAACATGTACAAGATGGATTTGCAAAAAACATCTCCCTCAAGAGGAGTTTCATGCTTTCTATCTAAAGAAAATAGTGATGAGTCTTTCCTTTGGCATAAAAGAATGTGGCATGTAAACTTTAAAAACATGAACAAACTTATTAAGAATGATTTGGTAACTGGAATGCCAAAGAAAGAGTTTTCAAGTGATAACCATTGTGTGGCATGCCTGCAAGGGAAGCAACACAAGGTATCTCACAAACCAAAGGAAAGAAACTCCATCAGTACTCCCCCACACTTGCTACACATGGATCTCTTTGGCCTTAGCAGTGTAATGAGTCAAGGAAGGACCTCTTACTGTTTAGTTATCACAGATGAATTTACAAGATTCACTTGGGTCTTCTTCCTTAGAACTAAGGATGAGACTCCTGAGATTCTAAAGAATTTCATCTTAAATATTGAGAATCAATATGATCACAAGGTCAAAACCATAAGATGTGATCAAGGAACTAAATTAAGAACCAAATCCTTGATACATTTTGTGATGAAAAGGGTATTACAAGACAATATAGTGCTCCCAGGACTCCTCAGCAAAATGGTGTTGCTGAGAGGAGAAACATGACACTTATTGAAGCTGCAAGAACTATGTTGTCCGACTTTAAACTGCCCATCACCTTCTAGGCTGAGGCAGACAACACTACCTGCTATGTGCAAAACAAAGTTTTAGTGGTTAAGACTCATGGTAAGACTCCTTATGAACTTTGGCA
>BJCM01224610.1:0-31757 GCA_018326385.1 Flaveria bidentis | reverse complement strand
TGACCAAGTGTTGTCAAATGCATTTGGTGCAGTTACACAAATGTTGATTGACTTTGCTCTTTCGCATTTGCTACAGTGCACAAATGCAAATAGGATGAAATAAAGTAACAACACTCCGCATTTGCTCCAGTGTGTTAATGAAAATGAATAAAATCATAAGTTATACCTCCGCATTTGCTACAGTGCTCAATGCTGATGAATTTTGTTCTTCCGCATTGGTCATAGTAAACAAATGCGGATGGCAAAAACACAGAAGTAACAACTCTTCCGCATTTACAACACTGAACAAATACGGATAGTCAAAGTTCAAATTTTGTCTTCCGCATTTGCTACAGTTAACAAATGCAGATGACCAAAAGACTTAAAATTTACACTTCCGCATTCGCTACAGTGGTGACTGCATTTGCTCTTAAACTTGTAAAAATCTTGTAAAAGCCATTATTTGACTATTTACAGGAATTTAAACGGGTCATTTAATACTTTTCAAATTTAAGAGACTTTATAGTGAGACGAGCGCAAATGCACAGTACACCCACTTCGATCATATTCATCATAAACAATCAAAGATTTTCGTGTGATTCTACTCAATCTGTTCTTGTTATCAATTCTGAAACTACAGTTACATCGAAAACAAGGTGAAATTTCAAAAAATTTCATCAAGACCTAACTTTCGGACTGTTAAACCTAAATCAAACAATGAACCAATTGATAATGAAGAACTCAAAAATACGATTTATTGATGTAATATAATACACCTTTTCGACATCAATGAACATGCAAACTAACAGAAATTCTACTCATCATGAAAACCTTTATATTCATGTTTGTTGTAAGAACAGAGCATGATGAAAAATGAAAATGTGTAATAAGTCAATGAAATAACATCTAATAATGGTTCAAACATAGAAACTGTGATTGTTGAACAACAAATTCACCATTTGTTGTGACAACAATGATACAGTAATGTCAAACGTTCATCTTTGACCATTTAAAGTCAAACTGATAAATGGTACACATGAGTTCTCATCAAAAACTGACACATATGTCTCTTATGCAGATTATATGGTAAATCTTTCTTGGAGCAAGCTCCACAATGTCAGTGGTTATTTAAACCCTGATGTGCTAGAAGCTGAGGGACTCAGAGATATGATCAGATTCTTATCTACAACAAGGGTAGCCTATGCTATCACTGTGAGACCCACCATCTATGAGAACCTCATTAGATCTTTCTAGAACTCAGCTGAGGTAATTAAAGCAGATGGTGTTAGAACATTAGCTGGAAGAATTGACAATGATCACACTTTGAGCATCACTAAAGATTTAGTTAGAAGATGCTTGCAATTTGGTGATGATGCTAATGCACTACTAGAGTTGGAAGATGATGAAATAACCACATTCTTTACTGAGATTGGTTATGAAGGAGGATATGAAGCTAAACAAATTGTTAAATGATTAGTTGATCTGCCTTGGAGATTCCTAATCCACATGTTTCAGCACTACTTATCCAAGAGAAAGACAGGATGGATTGATATTCCAATCACCACATCCGCAACAATCTATGCTCTCTGCACTAACAGACCATTCAATATGTTTGCCTATGTTTTTAATGGCTTGATTTTAAACATACAAGAAGGGAGAAGATACAAGTTCTTGATGTATCCAAGATTTATTCAGTGCTTGATCAATGAATCATTCCTTAATATTACTACTAAGGGACCAGTGTTTGATATTCCTCATTATGATGCAAGATCTTACAAGTACATTAAGAAGAGGGATCCAAGGAACTTTTACAGTGGAGCTCACTCACCTCTTCTTCCATGGATGATTCAGTAGATAAATCAAGAAGTTCAAGGACAAGAACAAGCTGATGATGAGCAAGCTGCACAACCATCACCACCACTATCACCACAACCAATACCACCACCATCACCACAACCAATACCACAACCAACACCACTACCATCACCACAACCATCACCACAACCTACACCACAACCATCACCACAACCATCACCACAACCAACACCACAACCAACACCACAACCATCACTATAACTTATATCACAACCAATATCACCACCTCATCAATCACCAATATTACAATCTCATCACTCACCAACATCACCATACCAACCATTGCCCACCCATGATTACCCTGCTGAATTTGGAGACTCAACTAGCACTTCTAAAGCATCTAAATCATCTTCAGATGAGGAGGATAAACATGCTCAAATGCTTGTAAAGAAAGCAACTTCTTAGACTGCTCCCTCAGAGAGCTTTGCTGAATCCAATGTAAACAGGGCTGATGAAAAGGATGAACTGATATCTGAGCTCCTACAAAAGGTGGAAAGGATGGAAAGAGTTCTAAATAGTAGAGCTAGAATCATTGATGACAAGATTCTAGAGCTTGATGAAAAGGAGAATGAATTAAAAGAACTAAAAGAAAAATATGAAGCTGAAAAGAAAGAAAAAGAGAAAGAGATTGACTACTTGAAAGCTTCACTGAACCATTCTAGAGAAGAAGTGAGTGGCCATGTTGACACTTTTGCCATACAAACCATAGCTATGGAAGAGCAAGAAAACATTATTGAAGAACAAGTTGAAATCACCTCCAATCTCCAAAATGAAATTGAAAGACAAAACAAAAGGATCTCTGAACTTGAACTGTTAATTGAGATTCAAAGCAGCGTTGTGGCTGATGAGAGCAAAATGAACAAGAAAAGGTTAGTGATGATGAGAACCAGTCTTTCTCAGAGAATGAAGAACAAAAAGAAGATACAAGCCAAACAAAGAATGAGGAACAAAGCTTAGAGATTGTGATTTACTCTGGAAAATCAGATGCTACTCATATTGAGAAAGTAGAATTTGAAGAACTTATCAGTGCTTTAGACAGCTTTACCTCTGAAGAATTCAGTGTAGATGATGATTTTTGGGAGTTTGTAAACAATCAAAGGACTGACATTGAGCCTATTTATTCATCCCTTAATCTCCAGTTCCCTTGGAGAAAGAGTTAAGCATGTAGATTGTCCCTGTTGTGTCACTGACTGAAGAACAAAAAGAAAAGATAAGAGAATTTTGTGAAAAAGAAAAGGATAAGAATGAAAAAGAAACAGAAAAGGAGGAAATAGAAACTAATGATCAAGAACAAACCACGGCTGAAAAATTCTCTGAAGTGATGGAAAAGGCTGAAACTTCAAGTCCACAACTTCAAACATACTCCAAAAAGAGGAAATATCTAGCTGAAAAGGCTAAGGGAAAAAGACCAATGGTTGAAGAAGAGAGTGTTAAGAAAAAGAAAGATGATCCCAGAAGCTTGGCAGCAATAGCTGAATTTCTTGAAGAACGTGAGCAGGCTGAAGCTCAATTAAAGAAACAAGTTGTTACTATTGATCTGGAAGAAGGAGAGATAGCTGGAGGTTATGATGCTGAAAAGAATGTTTATATGGACAGTCCTATGAAACCAGAAAAACCAGTAGAGGAAATGGTGTCAAAGGCTTAAACTGATGATCTGATGATAAAAGCTATCTTTTTTATCAATCACGGGTATGATCCAGATGAAGTCTTTGGTATGACATATGAAGGAATGAAGGAAGAGGAAGAAAAGGTGAATAAACTACTGGATCCAAATCTTGAAACTGAGTATGAGAAATCATTCACCAGAGAGGATTTTCTGCCAAAATTGTCTCCCATGAATAATCAACCACAACTGAGTATGAAAGATCATTTTCAAGGAAGGTTCCTCTGCCTAAACTATCATCCATGAAGAAATCATCCCCAACTCTTGAACCACTATTTCCTGATCCTTATAGCATGTCAGATAAGGAAATGAAGGATTATCTTTCAAGCCAAGGGTTCACAAGAAGGAAGATTGGGAATATGAAAAAAAACTCATTAAGGGCTGCAACTCTACAAATGATTAATGAAAAGAAAGAAAGAATCAAGAGGTTAGAAGAAGAAATCTATAGCAAGAAGCCAAGATCTAGAGTATCTGCTCAAGACATGATGCTAACCAGAAAGATCAAGAATTATTGGCTCCTGTTCTTCACAAGTACCCTGAATGGTTTGCAGAACCCTCTCAATTGAAACTACAAGAAGGATTAACCATTGCTGAGTTAATAAGAAGGGTGTCTACTCCCAAAGGCAAAGTTGATCGGAAAATAATTGCATGGAAGTATGATAGCATATGGAATATGTTCATGGTGAAAAGGATCTCTAGGCTAGTCTAATTCTTTACAGAGTACTCAGCTCTTGTAAATGCCCTGGAGATTCATGATTTAAAAGAACTAGCTCAACTGGAATTGATCAATCACTCAGCTATGTTCAAGGGATATGAATTTGAAAACATACTCAAAATGTTCAGAAGAACTGATAATTTCAATTCATTAAAGACAATATGCATGAGAAAAGATAAGTCTTTTGTTAATCCCCTCGAGAAGAAGAAGAAAATGCAAGCAGAAGAAGTTGTGTTTCCTGAATTGAAGGTAAAACCAACTGAAACATTAAAGAGGAAAATGGTGTCTGGTACTCATTCCTCCACACCCATCTCAAATGTGTACTATGATGAAAAAACTTATGAGATGGTGATTGAAAGAAAGTGGGGAGGAAAGGAGGGTGCTGAAATAAGACTATTTATTGGATATGAAGTAAGATTAGTTGATGAATCATACATCCACTATATATATACCAGACACTTCAGAGAGATAAACAATAAACTGGGTGAACAAGATATGCACTTCTTCCTAAAGTGCATCAAGTTGCTGAAATTGGCTTATGATCGGATCATTGCTAAAAGAGACAAAGGAAAGAAAAAGAAAACACCATTGCAACTTGGGAACATTGTCAAACTTGAGGTAGATGTGGGGGGAAGCTTACTGGTTCATAGAGATGGTCTTTCTACTATTTCTATTTGGGAACCTTTTTCACTGAAGAAGTTACCAATAGAAGCCATCTACAATATGAGAAAAATAAAGATACATGTTCTGAGTAGGGACAAGATGTTAGAAGCAACAGATTTTGTGAACATGATCAAAGCTATCCTGGATCCAACTAAACCTGCATTCTTATTACCTCCACAAGACCCAGCAGAATCCTCACAACATCAATCACCTCCCAAACATTGAAGAAAAATAGGGTGTATAATCCTTAGGGGGAGTATTGTTGCACCTTGAGAGGATCATACATGCCAACTCAATGGGTGATTTGATGATTGCTTTGCTGGAATCCCATAAGTCCAAGAAGAAATACGGATGAAGATCCTACTCAAGAAAAAGAACAAGTGTTGTCTTCCGCATTTGTCAAATGCGGAAGACATAAACAAATACGGACAAGTATTTGTTCTTCCGCATTGACAAATGCGGAAGACCAATTATTAATGCGGACAAGACTTTGCTCATCCGCATTTGACAAATGCGGATGACCGAACAAATGCGCATAAGTATTTGTTCATTTGTATTAACCAATGCGGATGACCAACATACTAATGCGGATGATCAAGTGAAGAAATGCTAATCAAGTCAACTCATCTGCATTTGCAAATGTGGATGAACAAGCAAAGATGCGGATCAAGACTTAGACTAGTTCTGATGTAATAGGTCAGGGGTAGTTTAGTCATTTTGTAAAAGTCATCTTGTCTGCCTATAAATAGAATAGATAACCTCGTACCTGAGGTGACGGCTGATAGACATAGAGAATTTTTGTTGGAATTATTCTACGTAATCAATCAACTTTCATATATACAATACAAAAGCATTTATGAGTATATTTCTTGCATTGGATGTTCTTTGATTGTTTGTTTCCGCCATCCAATCATTGACTTGATTACCATATTCAATTCACAGTAAGAATCTCAATCTTACTTAACCCAGTCAGACTAGTCCTCTCAATTAAATTCTTCAAAGAGGAGTAAAAGGATGGACAAGAAAAGTGTATCCAAGAAGAAGAAGTCTAAGGCATCCACCTCCAGCCATCAGGATAAGTCAAAAGATCCTGAGGAAGTACAAGAAGAGGCTACTCAACCAACTCTAACTTAAGCACAGCTTCTATGGGAAGAACCATCTTATCTTGGACCTTTGCTACGAATCTAGACAGATGGTATGTCACAAAAGATCAAGGAGGTCAAGATGTCTATTTCTGGCAAGACATGCTTGATCTTCCTCTACACGATATCTATGACATGAAAGGTGTTATAAGAGTCTAAGGGATCCTGATAAATCAATGAAAAAGGGAATGGTCTTGATCCTAATGAGACTATTAATATCTGAACAACCTTGTTTGTTTTGATAGCACCAGCCTAGTAGAGTTTGTAAGGTAATATAAGAAAGGCTGATGCAACCAAAGTAACCAAAGATCTTTCAGGAAGCATGCACTTATGTACATGGTAGAAGCTACTTCGAAAGTGTTAGACTCTTTATAAAAAAATATTCTAAGTGTAAACTCTTCTGAAGTCAAAGATGAAGTCTTCTAAAGCTTCAAAGACAAATTCTTCCAAAGCCAATGAAGTGAAGACAGATTTCTTTCGAAAACAGGGAAGAAATGCTTTCTATGATCAACTTTTGCATAAAGCTGACTTACTTTCTATTACAACTCTGAAGACTCACCAACTTATATAACTTGGTAAAAAAGCCCATGCTTTGGCAACTTCAGATTAAGATTAAGAGTCTGTAACTTTCTACTTTGCACTTTTTATCCTTTTTATAATGTGTTACAAAGTGAGCTATGTCATGTCATACTCACACGTCAAAAGGCAATTTGCCTTTTGACTGTACATTGGTCTTCTTTTCTGGAATAGTGTTTCCAACTGACTTTCAAAGTATCTCATGTTCTTGTATTTCTTTTGATGCTTTTGCAACACTTGTAAAAGAACTTGAGAGAAATATACAATATTCTTGAAAACCATATTTATGTATTCTTGTTCTTTTATTTTGTCTCACGACTTGCTTGTGTTCTTAGTATCCTCTAGATAAAAAAGGTTCCCTATTTTATATGTTAAGTGTTCTTAACACTGTCCTCATTATAAAACTGATTATATTGACCACCCTTAACCATTCCTACAAACTCATTCATCATACATAATAGTTAATTGACTTAACATGTTCATTATCTTTCTTTCTTTCATTATCTTTACTCTTTCTTAACTCGGATTACACAAGGCAAGATCCTACATCATATGGTTGGCAACAAATTCTGAACCCCTATCAGTACACATTTATCATGGTAGCTAACCCCAACAGTTGACCCACACTACTAGCACAAAGCCTACTCATGAATATAGGTCTCATTCATTCATTGGTCAATAACAAGGATTAGACCGGAAATGGCATCCTCGTGGGCTGAAACAGCTGAACATCAGGTGAGCTAATGACAACATGGTCGTGCACCTCCATTCATTTTGCTTGTAATACTTTTCATCATCATTAGGGCTTGATATAACATTCATTAGGTTTCACTATTACTCTTTTCATTCATTAGTGTTCCACTTTTATCATAACAAAGACCTGTAAGCTACCTTCCATTAACATCACATAGCATGGAATATTCAATATTAATCATATAATAACTGCATAATAACCCTTAGTAGAAACAAAGCATTAACCCAAATAAAACTTCTAGGTATCATTTAAAGTGGGTAACAGTTATCCAGGTAATAGTAACTATGTTGGTAGTTATAACTAACTTGGGTAACAATAACTAATCCAGGTAATAGTAACTAATGTGGGTAATATTACTTAGGCTTATGTGTCAACTTGGAACAAATATGAGTGAAGGAATAGTGTGGTCAACCAATCTGGATGACCAGCACTTAGTTGCTTTGAACCTAGGAACAAATACGGGTATTTGTTAAAGTGAACATGAGACTAATGCGGGCGTAATAACCAATACGGGTATTTAATGTGAATGACTAACACTTAGTAAATATTATACCTTTTACCCGATTTCAAACTTAGGTATTTTACAACATAATCAAGTTGTATGTGAACCTAATTCATAGATCTATTCCTCAAATAGCTAGGATTCATATTTAAAACATATCATGCATCAAATATTACCATATTTTTTTAAAACATGATAATTTATGTAAAGGTGCCACCTTTATTTTAGAAAACATACATTTATCAGACGCTTATCATAATAGCACAACAGCCCCAAAAGATAAAAAAAACATGTAAAAAAGTAAGGATCTAGAACTCATCTTATCAAGCTATCAAACAAAACCCTAAACCCGAGAGCAAAACATGACATCTACACCATACACATGTAAATATTCAAATTGTATACATAGAGTTGCATGGAAAACAATTTAGGAGCTTAGATATAGCTTTGATTTAAGAGAAATCATCATAAAAATCATAAATTTAATTTTTAACTTTCTCTCTCTAGAATCGATGAGGTGTTTTCTCTCTTTAAAATTAGGGTTGTTATGTTGTATGAGAATGAGTGGAGGGGGAAGGGGCGGCTCCTTCCCTTTTATACCCACACACAAACATCTTTTTCCTATTCCCACTTGTTTCCCTTTCTTTTATTTAAAATGTCTCATTTATTTATTTTTCTTCTTTTAATGATTTTCGGGCGTTACAGAAGACATAATCAGCATAATCTAAAACTGAATTGATGTAGAAAAATATGAATGGTAAAATGTTGAGACTAACGTTTTACACCTCAAACAAAAAATGATTGCATCGTATGATTTATTATCAATAATAAACTTAGTTTTCTGATAAAAATATAAACTTAATACCCAAAAATTTAAATGCATACCACATGAAAAAATTTAGATACTTTTCACAATCATATCATTATCAAAATTATTTGATACAATAAATTTTATATAACTAGTATTCTAATTTGCAAAAAAATATTTAAATAAGATCACATGTCTGGCATTCTAATGCCTCTTTATTAAGTTTATTATTGGTACTTAAATCTTATAATTAATACAATAAATTTTTATATAACTAAATTTTCAAAAATTGATGATAAAACAAATAATTTTTTTTGATATTTTACTTGTCAATCAGTCGCAACGTTTTACTGATTATATTTTCTTAAATAACTTCTTAATGCGTTGATTCATTTAGAAAAATTCCAGTTGGATATTTTTATACGTATACTCTTATGTGATAATCATATGACATAACTTAACAATGTAAATTAATGACCATTACAGCAAGGACTAAAGATAAAACAAATGATATACATAAAAGTTGTTTAATGCAATTATTAAACATATAGGTTGAAAAAATAAAATCGGTTATAAAGATAAAGGTTATTTTATCTAGTTTACTCTATAATTTACATCAAACTCGATTTGAATTCTTTTTCAGATTTATAATCGAATATATCTTTCGTTAGATTTGTCACTTATATATTTGTTCATCTCATGTGTTTGAAAAGACAGGAGGGCATTGGAGAAGTTGGCTGCCTAAAGGTGTTACGTGCTTACGGGAGTGAAGTCGACAACAACATAAAGATAGCATTGGCTGGACTTTAAGCGTCGGAGATGACAGACAAAATAGAGGAACCGAGAGGAAGGGCATAAATCTTCGTTAAAAGTGTAGAACTATTTGTGAACAATTTTCGTTTAACGCATGCTTTCTCTTAAAGCATGGCTAACCTAGAAACTAATGTCCAATGAATAAATTATTATGTAATAAATATACATGATTAATGGAGTGCCATGTAGAATTGTAATTAAAAAAATGCGCTCCAATGATTTTGTGCTACTTTGCCATGTCTATCTCATTCCTTAGATGAACATATTTTATTATTTTAATGGATGAAATAATCAGAATAATATATTTAGATATATTATAATTATAAATAAAGGTCATCATTATGATTTGCTCTTTCCCCTTGTAGGGAGACAATGCTGATTAGAAAGATAATATTGTTTTTTAGGGACACCAAGGTTGAATAATCTGTCTTTTTCTTCAAGTTTTTCTTTCCAACTTTCACACAGGTTTCTTTCCAAGTATGAGTTGATATAGGTTTAAGTTGTGGTGCTTAGTTTCTTATGAGTGTATTATATGTATGCACACACATTTTTACAAAAGAATTTATGACAGAAAAAGGTATGAACATGTAGCACATGAGTATAAGGGAACATGAAAAGGAGATGGAAAAAGGGAAATTATAACATATCATACTTCTTTTTCCTTATTTTTATCATAAAAACATTTCGTTTTATTACATAAAGAGAGTTTGAAATAGAACGAATCGAAAACTAATAAATATATACAACTACTTTACTTACGCATGATACATATATTCATCGGTGATCAATGAATTATTTTCCGTAATCGTTATAAACTATAATTTCTTCACTAATGAATAAAGGTGAAGATGGATACACACTGTTTCTGAAGCTATGGTATATTTATTGCTAGATACATTTTGTTATAATATCTTTGTTTGTAACAAATTTTATTTCACGCCTCTAGTATACCTATTGTTAGATTCATGTATTCATAAGTATGATTTTAAAATTATAATGATATAATGTAATTGGAAGAAGTACTAATGGTGGAGAACAAATGATACGAACCAAAACAAGTTGAGCCTAATCTTAATGAAAATTTTAAATTGTATAAATGATCTTTGTTGTTTGTGTTAAATTTGGATTAGTCCTAACATCTTAAATTTACAGATATAATCCCTAACAATCATGTGTGTTTTCATAATTGGTCCAAAAAGTTAATAAGAACTGTAACTTTCTCTTTGTAGCTCTTTTGAAATCCTTTGACTACAAGAAAGAAGCCTGATACCGCTACCTTTCTATATTTATAAAAGGATTTTAGGTATTAAACTTTCTCTTTCAAAATGTCATACTTGGGTAGAGGAAATCATGAAGTATGCCACAATCTCTAGTTCCAAAATTCAAACCTTTAGAACATTTACAATAGTTTTTTTATCCTTATTCATATAATTACACTAAAAATCATTATATTTTCTTTTTTTTTTCATTTAAATAATACTTTTTATACCATTATCATTACTTTTTTCTCTCTTCCACTCACAACCACTTAAAAAATATTAAAAAGTTTATAAGTATTTGAACAATGATTCTTCAAATATACCAATCCACAATAACATTTTCTCTATCATTTACTCACAACCATCCAAAATCATTACATATAATATACCAAACACACTCACATACTTTTAAGAAATACACTGTAAGTGCTCTTAGGTTTATTAATCTATTTATATGATTTTGTACAAGAAGTATTATACACCATAACCTAGCATATTTGATAAAATAAAAAAACACATCTCAAGTCTTGAATTTTTTTTATCTAAAATTTTTAGACCATGTCTATTTAGACATCCTATTTTATTTTCTATATAACTTATTTTATTTTATTAAATCTGATATCTTTTCATAGATGGGTCTGGAACCTTTTTTCTTTATTATTACTTTTTCAAAAACAGATATTTTTTAACCTAAAATATGATAGTTTTAAAACTAATTTTTAAGAGGAAATTTATCAGACATGTAAATACGAGGTTGAGCATAGCCAGTCCTAAAAAGGGGTGGACTAGATAACCGTTCAGGGTCCACTGGGCCTAAAAAATTTAAAATTTTATTTTATTTCTTATTTTTTTATTATTATATATGTTCTTTTATAGTAATAGCCTATTTATCGCAATACAAAGTTTAACCTAATTATCATTTAACTCATATATAATTCTTAAGGCTCGTTTTTATCAAATAAACTTGTTATTTATAACTTATTTTTATCAACCCAACTAAAAACCTATTTTAAAAAAAGCAAATCTTAACTCTTGGCCAACTAACGATAAAAGGGAAACAAATTTCAATTTAGACATGCACTAGCAACAAGGTGAATAAAAAGATTTATCGGTTAGCTATTACGTTATATTATTCTAATATTATGATCTTGTTACGTTTATTGCTAAAACATTTATTTTCGTTTAAAAAAGCTAGTTTATATAATCTAATTCGTTAGAGCGGACCTTTTTTCTCATCCCTTCCAGGATACTAAAATCCTCAGGACCGGCACTGGGGTTGGGGTATGGGGTTGCGGTTTTGGTTGAAAAACGGATAGATAGCTACGATTTATAAGATAGATATCTTTCGAAATACGGTCTTGCATATGTTGTTATAAAAAAATTTATAATAAAATTTTAAGGGATGTGTGTTTACCTAACCCTGCAGTTACAGACATTAGTTTATATGTTTGATTTTATGAAACCTGAGAAGACACATGAACACTTAACTTTATTAAAAGTGGGAAGATATTAAATTATTAGTGGTGGCGACCTCATCTTTTTTACTTTGCCGTGAATGAGCTTCTTATCCCTAATCATTTGAATAATCAATAAACTTAAAAGTCAAATAAATATACTTAAATTTATTGTCAAAGTTCACTTTAGGCACCGCCTTCTATTTCTTAATTAAAATCTCTATGGAGTTATTTGGATTGGATAGTGTTGGATTAATGCTCGCACCATCGTTCGTAACTAATGAAACTTCTTCATTACTTTGATGCTTTTCAAAAGATATTAAATTTTATAGTTACAAAGAAATTATCATAAAATAATGATCAAGTTTCAAAAGAATTTCAATTATGTCGCTCATGTACGTTTTACTTAAATTGGATCACTAAACATCAAGTTATCAACAGATTGTTTTGTGTTAAGAAAGAAACAGATGAAAAGATATCGGGTCATGATTTTTAATCTATGTAATTGTATTATAAAATATAAAAAAATATGTTAATTATATTGAAAAATAAAAAATACTTAAAATCCACATTACCACTCCATAGTCCATACCAACATTAAAAGAAAAAGAAAAAAAATAATTCCTAATTGAAAAAAAAAACATACTAAAAAAATATGTTAAACTTTAAATAAAACATGAAAACAAAGTAACTTAACTGAAAAAAAAATTTTAATTTGAGTGTCTTAATTAAAACACGCTTAAAACTTATTACTAATACGTAAAGTTAACCCTTATTTCATTTCAAAAGGTTTTAGCCACCACTTTGAGGTTAAAAGGTACGTGATAGTAGATATTTATTATTTTCCCACACATTTTGAAATAATTACTACTTTTTAGACATGACTGCATGATAAAACTTAATAAAGTTATTTGGTTTCTAAATGCAACCCTCTTATTTATTTATTTATTTATTTTTACTTTTTGCAACCATGTTTAACTCTTTGTATCAATGTCAAAGAGAACGAAAACTAACTTGGATCAGGTTTGTCGAATCCACAAGGCAAAGAAAACAACATGAGCCTCACATGGGTAGAAAAGAAGTCTCCCTACAGCCACCCTCTAGTGAAATAACTAATAAGTATGGGTATATGAAAATGAAAATAAGAAGTCAAAAAATTTAGAGTGAGAGAGTGATTTTGTATATGGTGTTTACCTGATTTGAAGAGTGGTATATATAGTGTTACTATCCTAACACATTGGGGCTTGGTTATATATTAGGTAGCCTATAGTCAAACATTTGAGTGTCAACTCTCGTAGACAACACATTCTATACCTTCTTGGTATAATGGGTTCAAACAACAGTAATGCTTGTTGTTTTTATAGTTGACTTTAAACTTAATGTTTGTGTTTTTTTTCAATCTGTGGCTGTCTTCTTTAGAGTTTTTAGTCATGCTGTATAAAGGATTCAAACAACAGTAATGCTTGTTGTTTTTATAGTTGACTTTAGACTTAATGTTTGTGTTCTTCTCAATCTGTGGCTGTCTTCTTTAGAGTTTTTAGTCATGCTTTTTGTTGTCTTTTGTCCTGCTTGTATTCCTTGACAACCATTGAGCTTCTTCCTTCATCATAAAGCTTCTTCTTTCCTTTGAATCTATTTTAAAATTCATAAGTGTCCCACCCACGTTTTATCTGTCACACCCGGACTCTCGCATCAACAATATTGTCCGCTTTGCCCACGAGGAGCTCATGGATTTGCTTTTGGTTGCCCGGGTGAAAACTTCCTACGGAGGTCACCCATCCCTAGATTGCCCCCATCTGAGCACGCTTAACTATGGAGTTCCCCTCTCATCCACAGCCAATACGCCCAAAACGCGTTGTTGATTTTAAAGGCCAAACATTCCTTATGAACCAGGAATCTCTCCTGTCCACGGCCGATGTGGGATATGTGTAGGGTGTCACATTATCCCTTGCCTTTTTTGAGTCACGGCTGGTATCCATGGCCTTATTTTAATCGCGACTAAATATATCACTTCTTTTTTACCTGTGCCTAACTTATTAAATCTCATATGTCCTTATCCTTAGTCACAACAAGTTGATGCTTAAGCCGTGGCTGAGCATGTACTTACTAGAGAGCTGCAGTTCAGGTTATTATCTGCCACTCACTTTATTTATTTCATGTGTTATTTTCTATATGTCCTTAATAGCTTTGAATCATGAAATTGGTAAAGGTTTTGGATCAAAAGTTTATAAAATATGAATAATAAGATGAACAATGTAGAACACCAAATAAAACCCCAATTTGATCTGAATTTGATTGCAATCAATGTTGTTTGAATGGAAACCCCAATAAATAGCTCATTTAAGCAACATAACCCTAATTACAGTTAACTATTTATAGTAAATGTTAAATCTACTAATTACACATTCAGTCCCTAAACTTAGACTATAAAGTGAAAATTACATATAAACTAAAACAAGATAAAATATATTCTGTTCACATAAAATATATTTATTACAACAAAGTCTCAAGACACAAAATATCTTCAATATCTTGAGTTGGTTCTTCGTCTCAAACTTGTCGTTTGACTTTTTTGTTGATCTTGATCGAGACATTGACTTTGTTGACTTTAACTATGTTGATAATATAGACTATCCCGTACAGATTCAACAATACTCCCCTTAATCTATTATTATCAACGCCTTCAAACGAATTTTATACCGAGAAGCCAACCATCGAATGATCTTCAATCTCCCCCTTTAATTGAAGCTTCCAAATTTTAATTGTTAGAGATGTATCTCACAAGCTCCCCATTTTGAGTGCATCCTTTGTGAAGATATTGGAATAACTTTCCCTAATCTCTAATCTTGAGTGTTTCAGAAGATGTAGGAGGAGGATTACTAGCTCGGTATCAACTACAAACTTGAGAAACAAGTTCTCTAATCACGTATACTGTTCAACTGATGATCGGCCATCACTTGAAGCAAAAATCTAAAACACAATCACAAACACAATCTCGACATTTCTAATTAGATCATTTCATTTAACAAAATAAACCCGTGTTTATCTATGTGTCAAAACAAGTGAACCCGTGTTCATTTGTGTAAGGCCTCGTTCCCGGGACGCTCACAACTGGTCAATCATCGCACATAAGACATTGATTTACATTAACTTTAGTAAAACATTGCAGCAGAATCATTTTAAACAACCATTTCATTTCAAAAAAAAAATAATCGTTTTTGCAAAATAATACAATATTCATTATAAAAAATCGTTTGTTCGCATTACAATGCAAAAACATTATCGTAACATAAAATGGATGTCATTCAAAACAAGCCAAGTAGCCGACTCATGCCACCCTCAACAACATTTACCAGACAACTGGTAACACATAAAAGTTAGCGTTTCCGAGTGAATTCTAGTTTTAAAAAATAAAATATTTTACTTTCTTTAAAACCTTTCTTTATTTGCATACATGATCATACATCATACGTACACATAGATAACATAATTACTATCTTTCATCATCATTCGTTAACTTTCATTCACGCATCATCATACGTCATCGTTATCATTCATTATCTTCCTTACCGTACATTATGATCATTCATTGTTACTTCTTTACATTCCGTACCAATACCATGAACTCTACCCCACCATCATGCATAAAGCGGGTACTAAGACGAAGTTTATAAATAAACTCCCATACACTTCGCCCTGTGGCCTGCCACAATACCGGGGTAAATTCATGTGTACCAATGTTATGTACTATACCCCACCATCACGCATAAAGCGGGTACTGGGCCGAAGTCTATAAATAAACCCACATACATTGTTCCAGGTGGCCTAACCATAGTATCGAGGTAAGCGACAAAGGTTCCATACAAATGGTCAATCACAAAGATAGACCCCAGTGTGCATCCTTTCGGGGTAACTAACCCACACACCATTGAGCTAACACCCTTCATTAGGTGTGAACCTCCTTACATTGCTTGCAAGACTTTTTTACTTTCCTTTCATTAATGCATGCATTCATTCATTACGTACTTCTTTTCATTATCTTCTGCTTTACGTTACATAATAATTTTCCATTTACATTCACAACTATACCATGTAAATCCAGGGAAAATAAACACACATAATAAGAAACATAAACATAATCATACAAGGCACCATCAACATCACACATGACATAACAATCATCATACATCATCACCATGCATAAGCATAGCATCAATAACACATCATCATATCATCTATGACATCACAAAGTCAATTCACATATCCCACGGGAACACTCCCCCCCCAAGTCAAAGCCTACACTTTACATTTTTCCTAAAATCTCAAAAAAAAATCTAAGTCTTAGGCGCATGGGCACTATGCGGGCGCATGGGGAACACTTAGGCGCATGGGGAACTTTTGGGCGCATGGGCACTATTTGGGCACATGGCCCATTACTTAGTCATTCTGGGCAAATTCTAGGCACATGGACACTATGCAGGCACATGAGTGCCTAGGCGCATGGGAATTCTGGGCGTCTGGACACTTAGTCAAATTCAGCCTATCTCTAGGCACATGGACACTATATGGGCGCATGGGACACTTAGGCAGTTTAAACCGTTAGGCGTTTGGGCCACTTATTTAGGCGCATCGGATGTCAACTTACATTAAACAACATTTTTCAGTCCCCAATCCATCATCTAACATGTTTTAAGCTTAACACTAGCATTCTAAGCCATAGAAACACATTCATAATATAATCATAACCATATTAACACCCAAATCAAACCACATCCACAAACACATTCATACACATACATACGACTGTAAACCCATTTTATTAAAAATGAACATAGATGCATTTCCAACCCCAAATCAGTTTAAAACAAATAAAAAGGGGTTTTAGAACTCACCTTCGCATCCTTTGGGTATGACTTCCTTCAAAAACCCGTTTGCTATGCGTTCAACCCCTAGAAACCCATCAAACACACACACACCCCAACACATAAACACACATAAGCACATAATCGAGGCATAGGCAGACCAAGAACATTCAAAAACATTAAATTCTTACCTTAGAATCCGACTTCTCCTTCTTGTTCTTCAAAATCCGAACTCTTTTGTTGTTTCTCTCTCTAACCGAACAAAAAAGTGAAAAGTGGCATGGCATGGGTGGCCATGCTACTTTTGTACAAAATAATAATTAATTTTGTACCTTTTCAATATTTAATCCTCTACTTGAGTTTTGTTATGTTTCTTCCTTTTTCTTCACTTTATTCTTTCTTTCTCGTCTTTAAAAATATTCGGGTGTTACAAGTCCACCCCCCTTATATAGGTTTCATCCCTGAAACCTGTTATTCCTTAAAGAAATGTGGGTAATGTTGTCTCATCTCCTCTTAGGTCTCCCACGTAGACTCAGATCCCTTCCTGTGTTTCCATTGTACACGCACATGGGGAACTACTTTATCACTTAATCGTTTCTCCTTACGATCAATTATTGCCACGGGTTGATCCATATAATTGAGTTGTTCATCTACCTCAATATTTTCCAGTGGTACAACCATATCCTCGTCAGCCAAACACTTTCGTAGATGAGATACATGGAATGTTGGGTGAATTCCACTTAACTCATCGGGTAGTTCCAACCTATAGGCCACATTTCCTACTCACGCAATGATTCGGAAGGGCCCTATGTATCTTGGGCTTAACTTGCCCCACTTCCCAAACCAAATGATACCCTTCCAAGATGAGACTTTCAACATGACTCTATCACCCACTTGGAACTCAATCGGTCTTCGTCTCTTATTGGCATACGACTTCTGGCTATCCTTGGCTGCTTTCATGAAGGCTTTGTTCTTTTCAAGCTTCTCAGTCGTAGCCTCAATCACCTTTATACTCCCCAACTCCTTCTGACCAATATCATCCCAACAAACGGGTGTTGTACATCTCCTACCGTATAGCATCTCATAAGGGGGCATACCCCCGGCATGATAAATGTTGTTATATGAGAACTCAGCTAACGTTAAGTGGTCATCCCAACTTCCTCCAAAGTTAATGACGTATGCCCGAAGCATATCTTCTAGCGTGTGAATCGTCCTTTCCGACTGACCATCCATCTGAGGATGATAAGTCGTGCTAATATGTAACCTCGTCCCCATCGTATCATGGAATTTCTTCCAAAATTTAGATGTAAAGCGGGTGTCACAGTCAGACACAATAGAAATCGGCACACCATGATGAGTCACAATCTCTTTCATGAATAGATCTGCGAGTCTCTTAGAGGAATATTTCTCTCGGATTGGTAGGAAGTGAGCACTCTTCGTCAAACAATCAACTATCACCCATATAGCATCATACCCTCGTGCGGTACGCGGTAGCTTCGTAATAAATTCCATGGTGATATGCTCCCATTTCCACTCCAGTATATCCAAAGGTTGGATCTTCCCGTACGGCTTCTAATGCTCGGCCTTCACTTGTAAACAAGTAAGGCACTTACTCACATACCCCTCCACATCACGTTTCATACCCAGCCACCAATAATCTTTCTTCATATCTTGATACATTTTCGTGGCACCGCGATGAATAAAGTATCGAGTCTTATGATCTTCATCTATAATTTTCCCATGTAGATCCCCAAAATAAGGAATCCACATCTGTCCGAATCAGGTTCTAACACCGAGTGTGTTTTCACCCAACTCCGCGACCAGACCTCTCATTCTCTCAGAGTTAAGATGATCTTCCTTCAATGCTTCATCTTGAAACTCCTTTACCTATGTCATCACATCAGAGGTCATAATCAACTGATAAGCTTTCACCCGAATCGGCTCGGGTTTCTCCTTTCGACAGAGGGCATCCGCCACCACATTGGCCTTGCCCGAATGGTAATGGATCTCACAATCATAATCCTTTATGAGCTCCAACCATCTCCTCTGCCTCATGTTCAAGTCTTTCTGCTTGAAGAAGTACTTTAAGCTCTTGTAGTCAGTGAATATGGTGCACTTCGTCCCGTATAGGTAGTGCCTCCAAATCTTTAACGCAAAGACCACAACTGCTAGCTCCAAGTAATGAGTAGGATAATTAACCTCATGAACTTTCAATTGTCGGGATGCATAGGCTATAACATTTCCTCGCTGCATCAAGACACATCCCAACCCCAAGTAAGAAGCATCTAAATAAACCACCAAAATCTTCGCTTCCATTGGGTAACGACAAAATAGGAACTTGAGTCAACCTCGCCTTTAACTCCTCAAACGCCTTCTCTTGATCTTGACCCACACAAACTTCACATCCTTACGGGTCAACTTAGTCAACGGAGAAGCTATCTCAGAGAAGTCTTGAATAAACTTCCTATAATAGCCTGCCAAACCCAAGAAACTACGAATCTCGGATGGCATCGTTGGTGACTTCCATTGCATCACCGCTTCCACCTTCGTTGGGTCCACCATAATCCCCTCGAATCACTACTTGACCCAAAAACTGAACTTCGCGCAACCAGAACACGCACTTAGAGAATTTAGCATACAACTTCTCCTTCCTCAATGTCTCCAACACTTCCCAAATGTGACCGGCATGCTCCTCCTCGCTCCTTGAATAAATTAGGATATCATCAATAAACACAATCACTGATTTATCCAACACGGCCGACTTACTCGATTCACCAAGTCTATAAAAGCAGCTGGCGCGTTAGTTAAACCAAAGGACATAATGAAAAACTCGTAGTGTCCATAACACGTGCGAAAAACTGTTTTAGGAATATCTTGCTCCTTCACCTTTAACTGATGGTAACCAGATCGAAGATCTATCCTCTAGAACCAACTACCACCTTGGAGTTGATCAAACAGATCATCAGTTCTTGGTAACGGGTACCGATTCTTCACCGTCAACTTGTTCAGCTTGCGGTAGTCTATGAACATCCTCATACTACCGTCTTTCTTTTTCACAAATAAGACCGAAGCACCCCATGGAGTGATACTCGGTCTAATGAACTCCTTATCAAGAAACTCCTGTAGTTGCTCCATTAATTTCTTCATCTCGGTCAGAGCCAACCGATACTGTGCTTTAGCAATAGGTTGGGCACCTAATATCAAGTCAATCTGGAACTCGATCTCACGGTCCGGTGGCACTCCTGTTAAATCTTCCGGGAACACGTCCGGAAAGTCACACACAACCGGTACATCAGACAGTTTTGGTGTTGGCGTATCCACATCCTTAACTTAAGCCAAGTATGCACTACATCCATGCCTCATGCATTTTCCTGCCACCGCCATCGAAATCAATTTTGGAATCTTAGTGACCCGAACGCCATAGACAGTCACTGAACTCCCGTCAAGCGTTGTCAATCGAATCATCTTCTTGCGACACACAATGTTCGCCTTGTAGTCCGCCAACCAATCCATTCCGAGGACTACAATGAACCCGCCTAAAGTCATCACAAATGGTCTAATAGGAAACTTATGACCTTCTAACTCCACGTCGCAACCTTCTATCATCTCAAAAATCCTGGTAGAGTTACCTATGGAAGTTTCTACATCGAAGGGCTTATCTATACTCCTATTACTAACAGGCAATTTAGCACAGAAAGCAATAGAAATAAAACGGTTATTAGCACCGAAATCAAATAACACAAAAGCTAGAGTTTGGTTTACTAGAACGTACCTAACACAACACCGGGGTCTGTCCTAGCCTCCTCCTGCGTCATCGTGAACGCTCTGGTGCTCACCCTCTGCCCTTGAGTCCCGGTTGTCTTCTTCCCACCGGAACTCTCAACCCTCGGCTTCTTGCAGTCCCTACTCATGTGACCCTTTTCCACCACAGTTAAAACATCTAGCCGCACAAAAATCCTTTGCTATATGCCACGTCCTCCCACACTTGAAGCATAAATTTGATCCCATCCTACATTCTTCGATATGCTCCTTTCCATATTTGCCACACCTCTTCGAACCCGCACCAGATGTGACCACACTACGGTCATCCACCCGTGCACTCTTTTTACTCGTCGGAGCACCACTCTGACCAAACCTCTACCCATTCTAGTTCCGGTCACCACCACATTTCTTACTCACCTCAACCACCACCACATCACGCTCATCATACATCCTTCCTACCAGGTTAACCGCCGACTTGAACATGCTTGGTCGGGAAATGATCATGTGCCTACAGATATCCGCTAGCAATCCTTGAATATACCTCTTGATCTTTCATGACAGAGGCATCACCTTATCCGGCACTAACCGTGCCATCTCGTTGAATTTGGTGGTATATGCTTATGGGTCATTGTTCTCGCCTCTAGCTGCAGAAACTCCCTCTTAACCTTGTCCATCTCTCGATGAGTACAAAATTCTTCAATCACCACCTTCTTTAACTCTAGCCACCTCATTCTTCCAACACAAAGCCGAGTCCACAAAGGAGTGGGCAGCAAACTTCACCTGCTGGTCTTCTCGACACTCGTTGATATCAAGTACAACCTCCATCTCTCTCACCCATCGGTGAGCAGCAGCAGCAGTGCCATTTCCATCGAAGGTTGGGGGCTTGCACCTTTGAAACACCCTGTAGTTACAGCCTCGTGCTGCCTCAGGCACAGGCTCTTCCTCTTCCTCTTCATCAGTAGAGACAATCGTCTCAGCCTCCGGTTGCTCTCTTTCTCTCATGGACCTTCTCCTCTCCTTCCTTTTGCCTTCTCATACCGCCTTTATCACTTCGGTCACCATAAACGGTAGGATCGTCTGCATGACCTGATGAACCTCCTCTATAATATCCTCCTTCACTGAGGCTCTCAGGTTAGCACTCTCATCCCCGCCCTTTGGATGAGGGGTCTCGGGCTTTTTATGAACCACGTCTTTAGCTCGAGGTCTTCCACTTGTGGCCCGTAGTCCAGCACCACGTCCACCACGACCTCCACCACGTGAAGCCTTTGATGATTTACCATCGGTCATCCTCAAAACACGCTATAAGATTCAAACACTAACACGGTCATTCAAGGTAATAGCTTAGTTTATGTCAAGTATTGTAAGTCCCTAGATTCAGTGGCTAGTTATGATTAGCCACTTACTTTACTCTTCATACATTAGGTACATTCATCATTACTTCTTTACATACCGTACCAATACCATGAACTCTACCCCAACATCATGCATAAAGCGGGTAGTGGGTCGAAGTCTATAAACAAACTGACATACATTGCGCGGTGGCCTGACCACAATACCGGGGTAATGTCATGTTTACCAATGACATGTGCTCTACCCCACCGTCATGCATAAAGCGGGTACTGGGCCAAAGTCTATAAATAAACCCCCATACATTGTGCCCGGTGGCCTGACCACAGTACCGGGATTAGCGACAAAGGTTCCATACAAATGATCAATAAAAAAGATAGACCCCAGTGTGTATCCTTTCGGGGTAGCTAACCCACACACCGTTGAGCTAACACCCTTCATTGGGTGTGAACCTCCTTACATTGCTTGCAAGACTTTCTTTACTTTCCTTTCATTAATGCATGCATTCATTCATTACTTTCCTCTTTTCATAACAAGGAAAATAAACATAACCATACAAGGCATCATAAACATCATACATGACATAACAATCATCATACATCATCACCATGCATAAGCATAACATCAATCACACATCATCATATCATCATCCATCACATCATTTATGACATCACAAAGTCAACTCACGTATCCCCCGGGAATCCCCCTCCAAGTCAAAGCCTACACTTTACATTTTTTTCCAAAATCTTACAAATATTTCTAAGTCTTAGGTGCATGCGCACTATGCGGGCGCATGGCAATCTGGGCGCATGGGGAACACTTAGGCACATGGGGAACTTCTGGGCGCTTAGGCACTATTTAGGCGCATGGCCCATTACTTAGTCATCCTAGGCAAATTCTAGGCGCATGGACACTATGCAGGCACATGAGTGCCTAGGCGCATGGGAATTCTGGGCATCTGGACACTTAGTCAAATTCAACCTATCTCTAGGCGCATGGACACTATTTAGGCGTATGGGACACTTAGGCAGTTTAAACCGTTAGGCGTATGAGCCACTTATTTAGGCGCATGGGCTGTCAACTTACACAAAACTACATTTTTGGTCCCCAATCCATCATCTAACATGTTCTAAGCTTAACACTAGCATTCTAAGCCATAGAAACATATTCATAATATAATCATAACCATATTAACACCCAAATCAAACCCCACCTGCAAACACATTCATACACATACATACGGTACGGGTGTAAACCCATTTATTAAAAATGAACATACATGTATTTCTAGCCCCAAATCAGTTTAAAACAAGTAAAAAGGGGGTTCTAGAACTCACCTTAGCAGCCTTTGGGTATGACTTCCTTCTAAACCCATTTGCTATAAGTTAAACACCTAGAAACCCACCAAACACACACATACACCCAAACATATAAACACACATAAGCACATAACCGAGGCGTAGGCCGGCCAAGAACATTCAAAAACACTGAATTCTTACCTTAGAATCCGACTTCGTCTTCTTGTTCTTGATAATCCGAACTCTTTCGCTCTTTCTTTCTCTAACTGAACAAAAAGGTGAAAAGTGGCATGGCATGAGTGGCCATGCTACTTTTGTACAAAACAATAATTAATTTTGTACCTTTTACATATTTAATCCCTTTACTTAGGTTTTATTATATTTCTTCATTTTTCTTCACTTTATTATTACTTTCTTGTGTTTAAAAATATTCGGTTGTTACAATTTGTGCGCAATTTCTGTGAAATGCATGAAAAATGATAACATTGTAACAACATAATATGGAAGATCTAAAAAAATTTGATATAAAAATTTATTATATATTTATTATATATTTATTATTATTATTTTATATTATGATTAATTTTTTATTACTAAGAACTGTTGCAGATTGTTGGGTGAGGGGTTTTGCCAAATGATTGTTGAGTCGTAGATTGTTGAGTTTTCTTTTGGATTTTGTCGTGCTTATTGTTGAGTTTTGTATGGAATACTGGCTTGTTTTGCACTTGAAGAAGAGATTTGTATTGGTCTTGATTTAGGTTTTGGAAGCTTTTGAGACTTGACAATTTCAAGTGATATCTTGATCTTTGAAGAACCGAAACTATCCTTTGTGTTTGATTTATCATCTAAGCTTGTCCAGTCTTGTATACACAGATCTGCTTCCAATGGATCTTGATTGATAGGAATATGATGTGTTGTTGTTGTTGGAGCTTGATGATTAGGTGATTTCTAATTTATCTCTTATTTCACAATCCTGACAGGATCAAAGGTATGAATTTCATATGCTTTAAACTTATCAAAGAAGTTAGAACAAACAGTAGGTACAGATTTACGAACAACCGGGGCTGAACAATCATTATCTTGACTGACAGCATTCGGTTTATTGTATCCCATACCAGTTGTAGAATCATAATCATCTCACACCTCTTTAAGATTCACTCCTTCTAAACCTGCATGCAAACTGTTAGTATCCTTTTCAGTTAAATCATTTGTTGGATTAAGTTTGGGAATCGGAGAGTAACATAGAGTAGATGGAGGTGGAACTGGATTAAATACGGTTTCACCATCTAAATGATATCCAATCCCACTTTTTACCCAAGCCCCTTTTGTCTAGCAATAAGTTCATCCTTTTTTATATGTGAAAGGGTCCATTTATCTAGCTTTGTTTGAAGATGTGTGAGCTAAAACAACCCTTTCTTTTAAAATATTAATTTCAACGTTATGTTCCAATATGGTTCTTCTTAAAAGTTCATTTTCAGCCAATGTTTCACTAAGTTTATTTGAAAATGCAATTTCTTTTTTCTTTAATTCCTAAATAATTATTTTTAAGTCCTTTTCATTTTCCATTAACAATCTCATTTCCTTATAAATCCCATATAATCGGATTTTGCAAGAAGAACACATATCCTAACTATCACATAAGGAAGACCCATGATGATTCTTTCTGCAACTAAGGTCTTCTCATAGTTGCAAACCCTTGTGTTTCTTTGTTGTTCATCTTCTTTAACCTTCAACATTTCTTCATCCTCAGATTCTTTCTTTTTGTTATCATCTTTTTCAGCTTTATTATCATCGGTTCTTACAAATTCAGGTTTACTTTCATTGTCAACTCTTAAAGCTTCATAATTCTCTTCAACAGACTATGAATTCAGTATTTGAATCCGAATTATTCTCATTATCTTCGACTTTTCAATCATCTCGGTTTTGTAATCAAGTATGCTTGTTACAGAAGAGATAAGATCAGTATTAAGCATGTTGGTTTGATTTGGGAACTCGACTTGCTGGAATTCTATTCTTTTGATATCCAGCTCAAGAGATTTTAGATTACTGATCATATCCATAAGTTTTGTGTCGACATAATTTCTTTCCGGCTTCAACATTTTAACTTGGTGACTCCACTTAGATGGAAGAGAGTCAAAAAGCTTTTGAATTTGTTCATTATTACTGAGATCTATAACATGCTTCTTTAGATTGTTTGTCATCTATAGAAATCGATCAATCAAATATGACAATTTTTCTTTCTTTGTAACTAAAAAATAGTTAAATCGACTCTATGGCATTTATCAAATTCGAGATTGTCAGAGAAAGACATATTCAAACAAAATATTAAATTTCACTTTTTCACCCAAAATTAACAAAAAAATATTATATTATTAAAAAAAATTGTATATTTTGTTTTAATGAACCGACAAAATAAAACACACTCTACACAATTTGAGGCCCAAATTTTTTTTTCATATAAGAGTGAATTTAACCCTTGATAAATTTTAATAAGCCTAAAAAACACTTTTGAAAAACCCAGCCTAATAAAACTAACCCATTAACATACACAAACACTAACACAAACAAAACACTTCAACAAAAATTATCATATCATTCAACCTTTCAATTTGCAGATCAATCAACCACACACCATGGGCACCGCCGCCAACAAGATGAACAACGCCATCAGCTTCCAGCCATCGGAGCTGGGTCCCTGCGCCACCGGCTGCAGCTTCTTCGGCACCGCCGCCACCAACGGTTTCTGCTCCAGGTGCTACTATATTTATTATAATAAAGTTTCAAACTCAATATAACTTCAATATTTTGACTTGATTCTTTGTCTTGAACTTGTCATTTGACTTTTTTTTACTTTTGTTGACTTTGATTATATTGATAATATAAACTTTGTTGTACAGATTCAATATTTTCTTAAATTATAAGATTTGGTCTGATGTCAATTATGATAATACCAATTTGTATTGCATATAGGGTAATGTTGTAGTTCTATAATAACATTATATTAGAGTTTTTTTTCTTCTTCCTTTTTTTTTCAAGGGTGTGGGGTCACATGTTAGTGGTTATTGATTGCCTTTTGTCTTTCTAGACGTATATGTGACCTTGCCTACTGCGTAGGGTCAACATACCAGTTAGGCTTTGGTTGTAGTGCGTCCTATAATCGTAGGATTGAAACTACCACTACATGGGGTTGTTTCTCGAGTATAGGCGTAACTTTTTATCAGCCTCCTCTCAAACTTTCTTTGTAGATAGCCCTCCTCTCCCATTCGGATTTTAGGGTTTCAAAATATTTATTTTCGAGAATCCTTCTCTTCCATCAGATTATAGAGTGTAGGAGTGATATGATTCTTCAAGAATCTATTAGGCCCTAAATTACCAAAATATTTGTGTTTCTTGTTGGGCTATAAATCATAGCCTAAGCGTTTCCCTCCCTTCCTTTAATGCGATGTGAGGAGTTTCCCATCCGACATGATCGTGCTCTTTACTACATTCTTTATTTTTTCTACTTTTCATCTCATATTAGTCGATTCTTGTGGGTTATTTTGCATTATTACACCATCCATTTACCACGAGTGATACTTTAGGTTTAACTAAGATAATTATTTTGTAATCTATTGTCGTGCTATCCTAATGAAGCCTAGTATAAACTTTACTAGGTCTTTCTACAAACATACATCATAGTGACCTAGTAACTTTTGAGAAAAAGAAAACGCCATGAACCACTATTACATCCAATACTCTTACGAATTTGAAGCATTAGAAGGACCATTTTTTATCTTTCTATATGGCCCTTTCAAAATGTAATGGCTGAAACATAGTGAGAAGATTATGGACCTTATTCCTAAACAAAAAGAATATGATATGTCTACTTATGATGCTTTGAAATTCAAACCTATAGCACTTAATCCTTTTTTGAGGCACTTTTTGATGATGGCTAGTAGCACAAAGTGGGTAGATCCTAATCTAGTTCCCTGATACAAATTTTATGCAGTATTTATGGTAAATAAAGTTGCATTAGAATCAAATGCAACTCAATTGAAATAGATTGCATCTATAAAGTTGTAGTAGCCTCAATTACTAGTAGTAGATGACATTTATCACACCCCAATCCATATACATGAACTGTTGTATCAATCACATAACAATACACATGGGGAGATTTATATTGAATACCACCGAAACTATACTAAAATAAATCTTTAATAGTGCATACAAGAAAATCTACGCATCTATTGCGTTCACTTTACAAATAAGAACAAAGTACTACGCAGGCAGATTTAAACCAATCATTATCTCTTATTTGAAGACCTTATTCACCCATAACAACTAAGTCTCTTTGACCTACTTAGTGCCTCCTTGCACCTCCTGAACCTGCATCACAATCAAAAAGATGTCAACAATGATGTTGTTAGTGAATTATAAACAGTGACTCTAAACAATTCGACAAAAACCATATGTGTGCAAGCATATTTTTATCAAATAAGATCTCACTAGCACCCTCACATATAGGAAAGTGTCAATTAACATATATGCTACTCTATGTTTCACAAAAAGATGGTGGATAGGTTAATTGCTCCTAGGCTGACCAAATCCCGACACGTCACAATATACGAGTAACAGATAACCCTAAGGATTCTACACTCTTGAATAACTGATAATCGTAAAGATACTGCAATCTCGGGTAATAGACAAACCTAAGGATCCTCACACCCAACCAACCTTGAAAAGTTGCAACCCTAGCGATTAGTGACTCGGATCATCCTACCCGGAGAAATCCAACTTGTTCATTTATGCCTAAAGGTAATCAGTAACTCAGTCTAGAGTCCATCCTCTCACCTTAATAACTTTCTAGTGATCATAGTGACCAATAGATATTCCATTCCATCGGGGACAATTTAAATTACCATCACACAAAAAAGTAAAGTATTTTCATCAAATCCTTTTAACAAACAATGATGCAGCCTTAGAAATGTTTATGAAAATAGGACAGCTAGACTCATATATTAAGCTATCTAATAGTATCTATACACAAGCGTCTTACTACTCTATAATAATTAATCTTTACATTAAGGTATTACCTCAATGATTATGAAGCCCCTCGAGTCATCCCACCTAACATAATCCACCCAACCTACCCTATTTACATCTATAACCTCAAGCTAGAATCTTTCCCACTCAAGTTAGAATCTTTCCAACTCAAGTCTATAAATCTATCACAACACAAACACACGTCAAAGAGTTAGGGTTCACACACATGCCTAACACAGTGACCTGAAAAACTTACCCACAACATGAAATCCATATTGTATAAATCCACATGACTACCTCATGGTTACAACATGACGCTTCATTGCCCATTTCATACTTATCATACATTGTCTTTATTAAAAATTCATTTATGCAAAAGTGTTCATTTTCATTATCATATTATTAGTATGCATCCTAACCACTTGGACACCTTTAGTTACTTCAAAAGCACTAATTTGTCCTAATAAACACAATATAGCATAATATGGAGGTTTACAACCTTCCGATAATAGATTTAGGCACTTAGATGATTCCAAGCATTCATAGTTCACCACTAGGTGATCCAACACTACAATGAAGTTTCATACGTCACATATTTTCTCACATAAATTCATAACTTGTATTTACAAGAGTTTGAGGCTACCAAAAGGAATAGAGTCTGTAAACGTTGATCCTAGACCAAATCAACACCAACGTATGTATCTACGAGTTCCAATTGTCCAAACAAACACCCAAAAAACTTGAACTCGTAGGAAGAGGGAGAGATTCGAGTAGAGAGAGAATAACCAAGAGTGAGAGTTGCAATAGGAGTGAGAATCATAACTTCTTCTTTTTTATATTGTGTTTTCCTGATAAGGATCCTTCATGGACTGACCGCTAAGCCAACCTTGCTTGACTGCCATCGACTTAAAGAGTAATATTCACATATTTCAAATGAAATGTTTGCATATTCGAATGTAATAAATCTTATAAGGTTTCTAAATTTAACCCTTTCAATTTTTTTTGTTAGATGTGTTTTTTTATTCTTTTGTGGTATCTAGTGTGTAAATGAAAATATTATTGTTCATGGGAAGTCTGTTATCCATACAATCAAACTCTAAAAATGTTAGGACCGTGTACGGACGGAGTACTAAATGATTTATGTGTATACCAACTCAAATAGTGCGGAATCCTATTTGATTGGCGATCCAATCAATGAGAATGCACGTAGAATCGATCTTAGAATGAATCTAAATGTTAAGAACGATTGCAAAATGATTTAGTGCGATCTATGAACTTGGAATAGGTTCTCTAAAGTCTCTGGACAGCTAGGGTATGATTTAGTATGTAGGGATTCGAATTGTTATGTTTTTCCACGAATTAAGTGGTATTTATAGGTTATTCGTGCGATTGAACCTTTAGTATGGTTCAGTCGTGCGACTGAGTCATATGATTGTTCCATCTGCACGACTAAAGCTTTAGTCGTGCGACTCAGTCAATCTCATGTCACAATCGTGCGACTAATCTAGTCTCCTAGTTCAGTCTTGCGACTGGTTCATTAACATGAAGTTGTTCATGCATATGGTCCATTAGCATGGGCCATTCGCATACGAACTTCACATGACTAAGTTTAAACATATTTCTCAACCATTATTGACTAAGAAGTATGTAAACAACCACAAACCTATATAGTTAGTTCAACCATGCGTTATTACATAATAAGCAATGAAATATTCAACATAATAAGCATAACCACACATTATATTTCATTCAGTAGCCATTCTATTACATATATGTAAGACATGAAAGACATTTTACATTTGAGCTCCTAAACTAGGTACACATGTATCTACAAACTCGCCCTTGGACCTAGTTTGCTCTATTGTCTAACATTCTTTATCATTTCTTCAAACTTCTTGTACTTCTCTTCTCTTGTAGCTCCAACATGTATCTCAAATGCGAAACAGAGCCTTATAACATTTTGAAACTGGAGGGCTTGTAAAATGTCTTGCGCGTCATAGAACAGTGCCCACTTGTATAAGGTGTAAACATCATTAGCTGACAAGCTAGTGAGCCACATTGGGTCAAACACCCTGATTGTTTCCATATTTCCATTTGTGTTCAAAACTATGACCACCTCACCTGTTCTCCAACCGTAGTACCACCATTTAAAGTGTGGAGTGAAGTCCTGAGGTATTTCCCTTAGAGGGACTCTCGACATTATGCGCGGAGGACTCCACTTTAGCACAATCTTTGGCATTCCAGTAATGGCATCAACTTCAGATCTTTTGATATACCTCGTTGTTTGTTGAGGTTTGAAGTTGACCCACCTGGTATGGTACTCTCTCTTCAAAGCTGCTTCAAACCAGCCTGACATCTTTCGAGGGTCAGCATATAACAACTTCAATTTGGCTAGCTGGTTAAGCTCAAAACCGGGTAAAGTCTTCAGATCGTGTGGGAATCTGAAGTACTCAATTCCCTTCTCTCCCTTGATAGCATAAACATTTAGATCATCAAAATATGCCCACGCTATGATCTTTCCTGACACCTTCAGATGCTTTTTCACTTTGTAAAGCTTGGTGTAGGTACTAGGCTTTGGAGCACTGCGTTGGGCTATGATCTCTGCAAAACATGCCGCCCATTCAGCCTTTTTGATGTTAACATCAGCGTATGAGGCTTAGGCTTGATCTTTCTTCTTCTCCGACTCCTGCTACATCTTATCCAGTGTTTCAAATGTATCACTGACAAGAGTGTCACCCAGATTGGGGATTACATTTCCCTCGTTGTCAGCATAATCTGGATAATGTTGTGCTGTGACGTCTTCAATCTCAATCTCATCCACATCGTTAAGCTCATCGTCACTATCCATGTCAATAGTAGAAGCATCCTTCACAAGCTCATCTGGATTCAATCGGAACATCTCAGCTAGTTGCTCATCAGTAAGGTCGTGAATTATTTCTCCTTCTTCAGGAGTGTAACTCACAGACCTCCTGACGATCCCTTGCAGATCAAGTATCATTGTGAGTTGAGACTTGATCTGCTGAAGGGGAGCAACATCGTACTCATCTTGCTGAGATGAATAATCTGCTTGATTTAAACATATAAATACATCAACCATTAGTCAATAATCAAGACAGTAAAACATTAAATAAATATAAACATTATGTACACAAGTTTAATACATGATTCAATTACACATGATTGAAAATTAGATAAACATCTAATCATTATGTTTGTCCTGAATCATATGCTCTTCTACAGTCGGGGCTGATGTTGAGGCA
>BJCM01224602.1:0-13021 GCA_018326385.1 Flaveria bidentis | reverse complement strand
TTTTGTTCCTTGTTAACCCCATTGTTTAACATGTCTTACACTCCACCTTAGACCATACACATTACATGCAAGCACCAAAAAAAACTCTCCTCTCTCTCTCTCAAAAGATTCACGGCAGCAGCATCTCATAAGGAGGGTTTTTGAAGTGTTTTGGTGACCATTCTTCCTAACAAGAAGTGTTTGCCATAGTGCTTGGGGTATACAAGCTTGAGAGGACCTTCTCTTGGTGCCTTGGTCGAATTTCTTGGACAATATCATCCTCCTTTTCATCTCATTTAGTGCTGAAAGGTAGTTTATGGCAGCTTCTTTTATAGCTGTCCATAATATGTATTTTATGTAACATAGCTAGTTTTATCCACATATAAAAGATCCTTTTATTCTTGGGTTTGTTCATACTTTATAATGTTAAATGGAACTCGAAATTTCAGCTAATGAACAAGGTAATAGAACTTTTATTCCGCTGCGTTTCTCTTGTTTAAATGGTTAAACAACTTGTTCATCTTCTAACAAACCCCAACACATATGTACCATAACTTCATAAGATTTGATAATCTAGTTTATAAATATTATGAACTAGAGTTAAGCTCCCCGCGTTGCGGGAGCATAAAGCCATGCAAAATAATACCAATGTCAAACCACCATTAATGACCATTAACACTAAAATTGCAGTGTGTTAATAGGAAAAAATAAGACCAAAGCGTAAATCATATAAAAATATAACTAAGTCGATTTAAGACTGATGCGTTGCGACTAACCTACTAAAGGGGAAAATAGACATAATAACGATAAACCACACACACACGTTATGCTAATTTTAACTCATAGAATTTAAAATGAAATGTAAAGCGACTCGTAAAATTTGTTAATCACACATGCATGCTTGTGTCGTGTTAACCTACAAAATCTAGAACGAACGTAAGACGAAAATTCACAAAATATGAAAAGTAGAAAGCACAAAGTTTTTCGTATACAAGTTTGTGAGATTAAATTGCAAAAGATAAATTTGGGTTTAAAATAAAAATAATCAAATTTTGGAAGGTTATTTAATAAAATGTGAAAACCTTTGTGTTAAAAATGAAAAATCATTTTTTTTTGAAAAATTTCCTATGTATAAAATACAACACCATTATACATAGAAATGTTGGTAATTAATATTATATAAATTTCTTGTTCTTTTCTTTTATTCGTATAAAAGTTGAGAGACATGACGGAGTAAAAAAAAGAACTAGAAAAAAGGTTGTGTTTAATTTCTTTTATTAATAGAAAATAAAATAATATTTAAAAGTTGTGTTTTCGAGTTTAATTTCGAAACGAAAAGAAAGTAGACTAAAATTAATACATTATAAAAAAGAAAATAGACTATAGAAAAAGAAGAAAAAGGAAAAGAAAGAAAACAAAAGTTTTGTATTTTTTTCGTAAACTCGGTAACACCAAACACTACAGCGTAAGTGAGCGAGGGTTAACAAGAGACGACAATTACAACAACCATCTCCTAGCAGTAGCAGAAGTTTTTCCGGTGGGATTCAGTTCCTTACCATGTCCGTTGAGATCAAACTCTCTAGATCCAATCGAACCTATCGTCCCAATGTAAGATGCTTATCGGCACCTAAGTTTTTATACGACTAAATGCATTTGTAATCAGAAATATTGTTTGATCTCAGGAATCACTTCATGGAAATATCATCACGAGACTGCCTTCTTCCATTTCTCACCGTGGAATTAATATTACCGTCAATGGTTCCGTAAATTTGCAGGTCTCCATATGGTTATAGTTCATTTTGATTTCTACATGAATGCTTTAACAGAAATTAGCTAGTCTTTATGGTGCTATTCTGGATTTCTTTATGGTGTTTAGGTTCGTGGAGGCTCAGCTGGATTTATTGAATCAATTTATGGTGTTCTCAAGCCTATTCAAATAGTGTATCTCTCCCCCCTTCTCATCGTTTGTATCTATGCTTTACTAATTTTACCATCACTTTATTGAAATGTGATGAGGGGAAAAGATTATAATTACATTAAAAAAAACTGTATAGTACATCTTAACATGGTCAATTGAGCTATGGTATAAAATCATGCACTCTGTAGCCTTTGAACTTCTATATAACTTGTTTATGTTGATGTTATATGTTTGAATTAAAAACAATTCAGCAACATTTGAAACTTTAGCTTATATAGTCACATTGCCAAAGATTCTCACGTTGCTCCCACTTCTTTGTGTAACTATAAACATTTTAATGCCCTTATTCTGTAAGGTAATAGTTTTTTCAGTGCTGAAGGGACCAAATCCACTAAGCCAGTGTGATATAAACACTGTAATGAAGAAAGTGTCACTTACTGTAGGCTTATTGCATTGGTTTCAATGTTCAAACTAATTCAGAGCATATTCAATTTGATGATTTGAAAATCCAATAAGTTCGTTCATCAAAAACAGGAAGAAGAGAATGGAAGTCCAACCTTCTGGGAAGATCAGTGAAGGCACAACACAGGTATAATGTTAGACAATGAGCTAGAGTTTGAGTCAATCACTTTCTTGTTCACTGTAGTTATATGTATCCATAACTTTTATAATCTTCCATAACATTAATTTGTTATGTTTCCACACAATTATATATTTTCATTTCTGTTGACAAAGAAGAAACTTGTATGTGACAGATTTTTCTTCAAATTTGGATTTATTCACTTTTAGACTTGCATATATTTCTTTAATTTCCTCTATTTTGTGTTTTTTTATGGGGTCTTATATTTTAAGACTGACTCAATGAATCCTGTTGGACCGCTCCTTAGACAGATACCATTTTCAATGATTCTTAATGATGGAGGAAAGGACGATAAATTCTATGAAACATTCCATGGAGCAAACATTAGCATCCAGGTGTGATTTCCTTTTCTGCATTCTCCCTTCAGTACGTATGTTATTGTTATATGATATGTATTACCTATTGGATGTTTACCATGCTGTGCTAGTATCTGCTAAGTGTAGATGTTGTGAGAGGATACTTACATAAATCATTGTCTGCCACTGTGGAGTTTATAATTGAAAGTGAACTAGGTAAAGAGTTGCAGTTTCTCTATCAAAACTTGTTTAAAATATTGTGAGAACTATAATTTTTTTCTTTTTCTCCACAGCCATTCTCCCCGAGAAACTAGTTTCTCCTGAAATGGTCTTCTTTTATATCACTCAAGACACACAAAGGCATTCTTTGCTTCCTGAACTGAAATCAGGTTCTTCCTAATGACTTGAATTCTCCAGTCCCTCAAAAGGATAAAAATAAATGAAATGGAAAACTTAATATTTACTATGGTTGATTAAAGAAATTACTATACTGGGTAGGTTCAGTGGGTATTAGTACAGTCCTTCAAGTAATTTTGAGATGTTCATTATGATAACCGTCATATTCTCCTTGTTTGTTACATAGGTGGTTTTAAAATATCTGGTAGAATTTGCACTCAGTGCCTTGTATCTGATCCGTTAGTGGGAGAGCTAACAGTGGAAGCATCTGCAGTTCCTGTTCACTCCGTTGACATTCACTTGCTTCGCGTGGAGTCAATTATGGTTGGGGAAAATATAGCAACCGAAACATCTATAGTTCAGACTACTCAGGCACCCGACATCTTCTTTTTATATATATATATTTTCCATACATCACATACCATTTGAACATATAACTGAGTGGTATCTTTCACCTTTTAACAGATAGCAGATGGAGATGTCTGTCGCAATCTGCCTTTGCCTATTTATGTCATGCTTCCTCGACTTTTGACATGTCCAACCATGTTTGCGGGGTAAGTTGATGATTTAAGTGAGACTAAAAAAATGGGTGCCTTATATTTGTACTTTTGGCATGAGGGCAAACCTTACCTCTATCTCATAAAGTGAGACTAAAAAAATGCCTTTGCCTATCCTAGCCTTCATCTTTTCATTTTTTTGTAACTTGCAGCCTGACTTCACTGCTATAGTTTATTGTATGTAGACGTAAAAAAATGGGTGTCTCAGACGGTTCGGGTAACATGTCAACATATTACAAACAAACAAACAAATATACCCGGTGAGTCCCACTTAAAAAGTAGGGTCTAGGGAGGGTGGGATGAGGGCAAACCTTACCTCTATCTCATAAGAAAATGTGGCTGCTCCTAGGGAGACCCTCTGCTCGGGTAACATGTCAATATAGATAATTTTTTGTATGGTCAGGCTGGGTTGACCCTTTTGTAGATTTAGATGGATGTTTCTGCAGTACTAACTATTAGCTGATACACATGGCGCATAACAGTTGTACCACAGTTGGTCAAGCTAAAATATAAGAATAGACTTATTCAGTCAAGCTAGTCTATAGGAGCTGATTTATTATATTATAATCAATTCTGTAATCTTATCCTTAAATAGTTTAGGAACATATTTGTATATATACGGGACTAATGTGAATGAAAAGGGCAAGCTGAATTCATCCTCTTATATGGTATCGAGCCAGAAAACTTAAACTACCGCTGCTCTTCCCTGAAATCAACCGATCCTCTGGTCCGACTACACCTCTCTTCTCTTTCACCTTTTGTTCCCATCTTATCTACAGCCATGGACAAAGTCCACCCTGCTATCACAGTTTCGAACATCAAAAACTTCATTCCTTTTACCCTTGAAATGGAAGGCAGCCATTACAACTCCTGGGCAGAGCTCTTTCGCATTCATTGCAGAGCCTTTGAAGTTTCTGATCATATCGACCCCACTTTCACCCCTCCCACGGCCCCTACCTCCTCTGTTGCAGACAAAGACAAAGACAAAGACAAATCCACCCTTGATGCTATTCAACTATGGTCTAGGCTGGACACGATTGTTCTACAGTGGATATATTCTACAATTTCTACTGACTTGCTCCATACCATCCTCACCACCAATACTACAGCCTGTAAAGCTTGGGTTGCCTTGGAAAACATTTTTCAAGACAATCAAAGTTCTCGGGCAGTGTACTTGGAACATAAGTTTGTTACTACCAAACTTGCCAATCACCCAAATGTTTCAGCCTACTGCCAAACCATAAAAATGTTGGCAGATCAACTCGTAGCCGTCAACGCACCAGTCAACAACCAACGATTGGTGCTCCAATTAATTGCAGGTCTAACAGAAAGTTATGAGGCTGTAGCAATGATAATTCAGCAATCTAAACCGCTCCCAGACTTCTATGAAGCAAGGTCCAAACTCATCTTGGAGGAAACACGAAAGTCCCATCAAGCAGCCTCCTTTATTGCTGCTCCTACAGCCGATTCTGCCCTACTAACGACCATAACTCAGCCACCTCACACACGTCTGTCCGACCAGCATTATGACTCGCAGTAACATTACAGCCCCCGTGGGCGTACTCGTGGTTGTGGTGGGCGTGGACGTAGTAGGGCAAATAACGGCAGAGGCCGTGGATCACAACACTTCAGTGGGAACTACAACAATCCAAGGCATAGCAACCAATGGCCTAGCCTGCCTTTGTGGGCTCACTCACAACACCAAAATTGGGCCTACCCTCCTTGCCCCTGCCCCACTCAACCCTACATCCCATCTAGACCAACGCACAGCCCGCAACCAAACCCTGGACCTGGACTTCTTGGTAGCAAACCATCTCAAGCCTATGTCGCTTCAGAATCCAACTACACGCCAAACGATATGGAGCAGGCATTTCACACCATGACCTTGCACCCACCCGATCAAAATTGGTACATGGACACCGGGGCAACATCTCATATGACTCACTCATCAGGTAACTTCTCGTCCTATATTAATAAGGGTCTTTTTCGGAATATTATTGTCGGGAATGGGTCTCAAATTCCAATTCAAGGTACTGGACATCAAATTCTACCCTACCCTTTTCCACCTCTAACCTTGCGTAATGTTTTACATGTACCAAATATTATTAAAAATCTATTGTCTGTTCGTCGGCTAACCACCGATAACAGTATTGCTATTGAATTTGACCCTTTTGGTTTTAAGGTGAAGGACTTCCAGACGCGGACACCCATTCTTAGATATGACAGTACCAGGGATCTCTACCCTCTCACCTTCAACTCATCAACTAAAATCACACCTCCATTTGCTTTTGCTTCCATCACTCAAGACTTGTGGCATCACCGTCTCGGCCACCCCGGCACATCTATTTTAAATTCATTAAAACATTGTTTGTCTTTTAATTCTAGTTCTAAACGTTTAGATTCTGTTTGCTCCTCTTGTGTGTTTGGAAAACAATTTAAAATCCCATTCTCTACATCTTCTTCATTTACCTATTTACCGTTTGACATTATACATAGCAATTTATGGACCTCCCCCGTCTTAAGTTTGGGTGGTCACCGTTACTATCTTTTATTCTTAGACGACAAAACTAACTTTCTTTGGACATATCCACTTGCCAAAAAGTCACAAGTTTTTCAAACTTTTCTCCAATTTCATAACCTAATCAAAACACAATTTAACTACGATATAAAAACCCTACAATGTGACAATGGACGGGAATACGACAATAACCAATTTCACACATTTTGTTCAACTCATGGCCTTCAATTCCGTTTCTCATGCCCTCACACATCTCCTCAAAACAGAAAAGCAGAACGGAAGATACGGTTTATTAACAACATTATCCGAACCATGCTAGCTCATTCTTCTGTTCCAGCCAACTTTTGGCACCATGCCCTTCAACATGCAACTTTCTCCTAAACATTCTTCCTAGCAAACTCCTAAACAACCTCACACCCACTCATCTACTCTACAACCGTTCTCCATCTTACACCTCACTCCGTGTCTTCGGCTGTCCTTGTTACCCTTTGTTTCCTTCCACCACCATTGATAAACTCCAAAAACGTTCTACTCCGTGCGTTTTCCTTGGCCACCCCACCAACCATCGAGGGTATAAGTGCTATAATATTCAAACTCGTCATATAATAGTTTCAAGACACGTTATATTTGACGAAACAAGTTTCCCATTTTCGAACCCTCATCCCTCTCCTACATCAAATTATAAATTCCTTACTGATTCACACTCTATCCACCTTTCTTTCTGGTCTAGTAGCCTGTCCCCACTCTCCACAGCCCCTATGACTCCTTCTACAACCCCTACGAGTCATACACAAACAGATCAGCTCACTACACAACCTGCACCCACTGCACCATTTGACCAACCTGCTACACAGCCCGACCGGCCCACTACACAAACTGATCCGCCCACTTCCTCCTTAAAAACCTACACCAGGCGTGCCAAAGTGACCCAACCAAAACCTTTTGAAACCAAAACACCTGCATTTGACTCTTATTGTTCTACAACAGCAACTTTGCCTTCCACACAGCAGGAGCAACCTGCTGCCCCCATCTTCCCAATCCCCCTCCCACTCCACCAACAATACCCACCCCTCCACCACCTCCCCAAAGAACGATAAACACCCGTAGCATGTCTAGGATTTCTAAACTTCTCCAACCATTCAATCTTCACACTTCCACCACTATCTCTTCCATTCCTCGTAACCCACTCGATGCACTTCGTAACCCCGATTGGAACAAGGCCATGATCGACGAATTCCGAGCTCTTATTGACAATAACACGTGGGAGTTAGTCCCTAGGCATGATCATATGAATGTTGTGCGTAGCATGTGGATTTTTAAACATAAACTTAAGTCTGACGGTACTTTAGAGCGATACAAAGCTCGTTTAGTTTGTGATGGCAGGTCCCAACAGGTTGGCATCGACTGTGGAGACACATTCAGCCCGGTGGTAAAACCAGCCACAATCCGGACAGTCCTTTCCATAGCTGTTTCTCACTCATGGCCCATTCACCAGCTAGACGTAAAGAACGCATTCTTGCATGGTAATCTTCAAGAAACAGTTTACATGCATCAACCCCCGGGATTCAGAGATAAACGCTTCCCTAATCATGTTTGTCTATTGAAGAAATCTCTATATGGGTTGAAACAAGCACCAAGGGCTTGGTACCAAAGATTTGCTGATTATGTCTCCACTTTAGGGTTCCGTCACAGCAAGAGCGATCATTCTCTTTTCATCTACAAAAATGGACGTAATATTGCCTACATCTTGCTATATGTTGATGACATAATTCTGGTTACCTCCACCGATGCCCTCAGACATACATTTATGAAACTCTTGGCTGTCGAGTTTGCAATGAAAGACTTGGGTCCCCTTAGCTATTTTCTTGGCGTGTCTGTGACCAGGCATAAGGGTTCTTTGTTCTTATCTCAACAAAAATATGCTTGTGAATTACTTGAGAGGGCTGGCATGAGCTCTTGCAACGTGGCTAACACACCGGTGGACACAAAATCCAAACTCAGCTCGAGATCCGGCACTCTTCTTGAAGACGACGGCACACATTATCGCCAACTTGCGGGGCTCTCCAATATCTCACGTTTACACGTCCCGATATCAGTTACGCGGTTCAGCAAATCTGCATGCATATGCATGCCCCACGCACTTGTCACTTGAATGCCTTAAAGCGGATTTTACGGTATGTCAAAGGAACAATCTCACACGGTCTATTCCTGCACAAGTCCTCACTCAACTCCCTGCTATCCTACACTGATGCAGATCGGGCCGGTTGCCCTGATACGAGACGATCTACCTCTGGATATAGTGTTTATTTGGGAGACAATCTTATTTCTTGGTCTTCGAAACGTCAACCGATTATTTCCCGATCTAGTGCTGAGGCTGAATACCGAGGGGTTGCAAACGTCGTTTCCGAAACATGTTGGTTACGCAACCTTTTATTGGAACTTCATCATTCCCCAACTCATGCAACTTTTGTGTATTGTGACAACGTTTGTGCTATTTACCTCTCTGAGAACCCGGTTCAGCACCAACGCACCAAACACATTGAGTTAGACATTCATTTCGTTCGTGAAAAGGTTGCCCGGGGACAAGTTCGGGTACTACATGTACCCTCACGTTTCCAGATTGCTGATATCTTTACAAAGGGTCTCCCACGTGTCCTGTTTGATGACTTTCGGAACAGTCTTAACATCCGCAAGCTCCTGTTTCGACTGCGGGGGTATATTAGCTGATACACATGGTGCATAACAGCTGTACCACAGTTGGTCAAGCTAAAATATAGGAATAGAATTATTCAGTCAAGCTAGTCTATATGAGCTGATTTATTATATTATAATCAATTCTGTAATCTTATCCTTAAATAGTTTAGGAACATATTTGTATATATACGGGACTAATGTGAATGAAAAGGGCAAGCTGAATTCATCCTCTTATACTAACTACTAAGTATCTGCCTTATATTTGTACTTTTTGCTAGGTTAGGTTAGGTAGACCTGTAATGAACTTTATCCTGTTTTTTTCTGTTTTATAATATGATTAGGAAACTATATTAATAAAACCTAATGTAGGTTTTGATTAAAGTGATTTAGAGGTTTTATGCTTATGAAATTAAAGGGGTTCTGTTTCCTTTTTATATAATTTTTTTATTTGGGCCATTGTAAACTTATATATACTATATATATAAAGCATATGAGAGGGGAATTTTGAGATACCATAAAATTAAGAACAATTACTTTACTTAATGCATAAGATACAACCACTTTTGAGGGTAAAATAGTATTTTTAATATTATTTACACATTACCCTTTACAATTAGTTATATAACCTTACACTTACTGTAATTTACATAAAATTTTACATTATCTACCTATAAACCAAAAAAAAATTCATTTGTTTTAAGATTTCAGTTATATCTTTTAATCTATCATGTTTAAAAACTTTTTGAGACTACAATTGTAACCCGTGTATTTTTAAACGTTTTGGTTTAATTTTTTTCTGAGTCGATCTGTATTTTGTGAGGTACAAGAGGTTAATGCGTAAATGTACAAGTCGTCATGCAAAACTCATTTATTTGGTGTTTTAAATTTTAGCTTTAAAATATAATAGACTTTTGTAAACTTACTACAAGAATAACAAAATTTAGAAACACGTGTCGAATGTAAAATGTCGCCTCGTCGCATTGCGCGGTCACCCTTCTAGTTCATAAGTAAATAGGTTGAAATTGCAACCTCTAGTTTGAGCTCCGGTTGACGTCTAATATCTTGAAGAAAGCTAAGATTCAAGCAGGAAACTTTTATTTGAACTAAGATAAACAACCCAATTCAAGAGGGGCAATGTCTCCAATTACACACTTCTTTGATAATGAAAAACAATGATGAAGAATATGAAGGTAAAAAAGCCTACTTTAATAACTCAGAACAGCTCCCCAACCTTCAATCTTACTGCTAATAATTAAGCTTAGTAACTGCTCCCTACTCTTCCAGTTTACTTCTAACTCTTTGACTGAATGGATCCAGCTTAAGCCCAAAAACGTAATTCAGTGGGCCTATATAGGTAGTTTCCATGGCCTGTAACCTGTTTCCCTCTTCTAGCATATACTTTAATTGGGCCCTTATCATTACTTCTCTCCAGGTAAAACGCCTAACAAGGGGGAATGTAGGGAATTGTTCTACAAATAGATCATAGGATTCCCAAGTAGCTTCTTCCACTAGGCGATTATAATTTATACCAAGATATTAGCAAATCTAGGACCAAATGATCAACTTTGGAAACCTAAGGATGAGCTATAATGGAACTTGGTTGTAAGTCAATTTCCCAATCTTTAGTGATGAGTAATCGGGACTGCTAGTCAGATGAAAAAGATCCATGGGCGGATTTAAGCATGGACCAAGATTGCACTGCTGCAATCTTTTCTTCTTCAACGTTAACACCTTTTTTGAATTAACCACATGCCCGAGAAATGCCACGTGTGGCTGCCGGAAACAACATTTCAACATCTTAGCAAAAATTGATTATCATATGGTAACTTTAAGGCTTGTTCCAATTGAGTATCAAAAGGGCGAAATAAATCCCCTTCAAACTAGCTTGAAATGTGGAAGGTGCACTTGTCAACCCGAATGGCATGACCTTAAATTCATAGTGCTCCGAATGAGTATGATCAGCCCTTTTTGCAACATCTTGAGTAGTCAGTCAGATTTGGTAATACCTAGATCGGATATCAAGCTTCGAGAATACCGTTGGACCATACAATTCATCCAGTAACTCGTTGATATTCAGAATGGGATACATGTCGGCTATCTATCTTGTTAAGGGGTTTGATAATCAACACATTCTCCAAGTATTATATTTCTTTTTCACTAGTTACACTGGACTCGAAAATGGACTCATACTTGAGTAAGTAAACCCAACTGTCAAAAGTTGCTCAACTTTTTTCTCTATTTCGGTTTTCTTAGCGAATGGGGGTATCGGTAGGGTCGGATATTGGGTGGTGGTGCGTTGGGAAGTAGGGGGATTGAGTGGGTTTGGGTCTAACAGTGGTAGGGTTTTGGGTTCATCAAAAACGGTGGAGTATTTATCAATAATAGGTTGTAGTAGAGTTGGAATTTGTGGGTCACTTATTGGTTCGATAGCCAAATGTTGGAAGCTAGATGATTTTTTGGGTCTTGACTCAATGCCTTGCAGCTTGTATTGCTTCCCATCGATAGTCAAAATCATAAATAATTCTTTCCAATTTGCTTGAACCGTATTTAAGGTGGCTAGCCATTGAATACCCAAAACTAAATCAACCCCTCCAATTGAAAAATGATGGATGTCTTAAATAAACTTCAAATTATTATCCTGTACATTAACATTTTTGCAAATCTGGCCACGTTTGATTACATCTCCATTACCGGTTTGAACCCCGAAAGGTGGTATCGGTTGGGTCTCTAATTAAGCTCTTTTACCAAACAATATGAGATAAATTTGTGGGTGGAACCCCCATCAATTAGAATTAAAACCTTGGTAGAATTTAACATGCCATGGAATTTCATTGTTCCAAGAATATCATGTAAACTGATCTTTGTTATCTCCTCTTTTGTCTCATTATTATTAGGAATTTCAGTTCCCTGCTGCTCCACCAAGTCCTCATCGGGTTCTAACAATTTCAGCGTACCCGCTTTACATCCCCTTACCATATTTCTCCCCACTAGAAGCACTCTCCCGACAATATAACCAAATGATAAAATCTAAGATTTAAGCAGGAAACTTTTATTTAAACAAAGATAAACAACTTGATTTGAGAGGGGCAATGTCTCCAATTACACACTTCTTTGATAACAGAAAACAAGGATGGGGAATATGAAAGTAAATAAACCTGCTTTAATAAGCCATGACATTTAGTAAATGCTCTAGAACGTAGGCATATGAACATCTCCCCAGCCTTCAATATTCTTGCTAATAATTAAGCATAGTAACTGCTCACCATTCTTCTAGTTTACTGCTAACTCCTTGACTAAATGGATCTAGCTTAAGCCCAAAACCGTAATTCAGTTGGACCATATGGGCAACTTCTATAGCCTGTTTCCCTCTTCTAGCATATACTTTAATTGGGCTTTTATCATATCTACAATGAATGGGAATTGTTCATTTTTTCGGATGAGTACAAGATGAGACATAAAACAACCAAACATACTTAGTAAAATCCCACATGAAGTAGGGTCAGTGGAGACTGAAATGAGGGTAAATCTTACCTCTACCCCAAGGGGTAGAGAAGCTGCACCCAGATAGATCCCTGGCTCACAATACCTCTATAATAAGAACAACCTTCCATAGTGACAAATTCATAACAGGCTTCCTCCAGCTCTGTATAGCTACTCTTACAACTTGAGTATATTTTTACTATTAGATATGAGTATATGACATCAAAATTTTGTTTATCCTGTATTTAACCATATATTTCGAACTTCCTTGATTCCTATTATCTCAAAGTAATGACATCTCATTAATCTTCTTGCCTTAATTATACCCTTATGTTGGATCTAGAAAGGCTGGTGCAACCAAAACCAAGTCACTTAGAAGATTTTGGTACAACAAATAAAGGACTTCCGAAGCTAAGTGTGGAACTTCCGAAGGAAAAAGGAGCTCTTCCGAAGACAAAGTGTAAAACTTACCTCCGAAGGAAAAATTCCAACTTCCGAAGACAAAGAACCTACTTCCGAAGTTCAAGACTTAGAAAGAAAGAT
>BJCM01224585.1:0-12310 GCA_018326385.1 Flaveria bidentis | reverse complement strand
AAACACCAATATATGTTTATTTGTTGATGAGATCATACAAATAAATATTTACACCGATTTAGAAAATTGGTTTTCTAAAACTTTGCTTTTGTAAAAGAACAAACTTATATGGATAATTTGTTCACGAGATATTATTTGTTTGTTATTTAAAATTGGTTAAATAATAACAAATAAAATTGTGTTGATGTTATAAAATTAAATTTTGTTTTAATTTTATAAAAGATGGATTAAGGGGTGTAATTTTATAAAAATTTCAAAAGGGAGGGAACCTTTTTTGAACAAGGTTCGGCCGCCCCCCTTGGGGATTGGAACTCTCCTTTTAGTCTTGATCTTGGCAAGACATTGACTTACTTTTACACTCTTCCATCACTTCTCACTTTCTCCCATACATGCAAAGAAAGAACTCTCTCAAAAATTTCTTGGTATTTTCGGATTCAAAGAAGAAGATAGGAGCTGAAAATTGGTTTTTTTTGGCAGCTCTCCAACATCTTCTTAGTTGATTCGGATTGGTCAAGAGGGAGCTCGTCTTGGTGCCTTGCTACCTAACAAGTAGGTGTTTGCTGAAGTGCTTGGGGTATACAAGCTTGAGAGGACCTTCTCTTGGTGCCTTGGTCATTCTTCTTGGTCAATATCATCCTCTACTTCGTCATATTTGCTGCTGAAAGGTAGATTATGGCAGCTTGTTTATGGCTGTCCATAAGTTGTGTTTTTGTCTTTCATAGCTAGCTTTTATTCACATATAAAGGTCCTTTGTTCTTGGGTTTGTTTATGATATTATATTATCAAAAGGGGACTTGATTTTTCAGCTTATGAACAAGACAATAATACTAACATTCCGCTGCGTTTTTCTTGTTTAAATGGTTAAACAACTTGTTTATGTTCAAACAAACCCAACATTGGTAATTACAAAAACCATCCTTTATGTTTATGAAAAAAATGTAAATTTCATCCTTTATTTATAAAAAGCGCGTTGTGCGTTTTTTCCTAAACATTTCGTAATATAATCCGCCCTTTAAACTAACGAACGTTAAATTTTTTATTAGTTTTCTAGAAAATGACAAAAATACTTTTATTGTTTTAAAAAACAAAAACAAATATTAAATAACTACCAACCCTCACTTTATCATCTTCATCCCCATCCCACTTCATCATTTCCACAACAAAAATCTATGGATGCTTCAAGCACAAAAACTAACAACATTCATAATCACAACTAAATTCATCCATATAAAAACATTTACGGTTCATAATCGATTACAAGAGTCAACCTAGAGCTTATACATGAATTTAAAAAACCCAATTCATTAGAACATAATGGTTGCAACCCAAATTGGCTAAAAAATTAAACATTTTAACCCTTTAACTACATTTTATTTCCATCATGTTTATGTATCCCTGTAAACCTTCACTTTGCATCAAATTTAACCTCGATAGTTCATGTATCCCCTTCAAAATATTCCGCAAACCTTCCAATACTTCATTTATACCGCTGTTCAACTTAAAATCCAAATCTCATTTTATCAATTAAATCATAATCAATACCCATCGTAGCAGTCCGCTCCAACCGATGGGGTAAGAAGATGTTGATTTGGTGATCGGAGGGCAATTTAGAAAGCGAAAGTAGTTGTCTAGAAAATGTTTGCGATTGAAGGGCTAGACAAGGTCAAACAAACTAATGAAAGATCCAAACGACTTTTGCTTTTGCGATTTAAGGGTTGAAATCCAAATCTACCTCATCCTTGTTTTTCTGTGATTTAAGGTTTCTAGGTGGAGGCATGAAGAAGAAAGTGTAAAGGTATCGGAGATAGAACACTCAATTATCTGATAATCTTATTCATGAATAAACTGCTATATATATAGCATTACAAACCACAATACTATCTAACAAACAATACTTAGTCAAAATGAACGTTGCAAAACAAACACGTGTGCATGGGCTTGTAATCCATATGCACGACACACTACATGGGCTTGGACCCATTATTGACTCAACTAACATAACCTTCCTTTAAACTGAAATAGGGTTTACCATTCAGTTTTCCTCCTCCACGTCTTGGACACCAAACATCTTCCTTATCCTTTTGAATGCGTCCAACTTCAACGGTTTTGTTATCACATCAACTACTTGTTCTTCAGCAGGACAGAAAACCAACTTCATTTCTTTCTTATTAACCAATTCTCGCAACTAGCAGCATCTAACATCAATGTGCTTTGTTCTTCGATGCATAATAGGATTCTTGGATAGATTTATGTAGAACTACTGTCACAACTTATCTCAATTGTGCCAATAGCTTTACCAGTTAGTTCCCCTAACAAGCCTTTCAACCATGTGCAGTGACGTGCACAATTTATAGCAGCTACATACTCGGCCTCGGTAGATAATAATGTGACTATATCTTGTTTGCGAGAACTCCAACATATTGCAGCCTTGCTCAGAATGCACACATAACCATATGTGCATCTTCTGTCCTCTAAGTCTCGAGCATAGTCACTATCCGTGTACATTTTCAATTTACCAGTGTCGTCCCTTCCATAAAACAATCCATAATTACAAGTACCTTTAACATATCGCAGTACTCGTTTTGCCGCCTGCATGTGTTCTTCCTTTAGTTTGGCCATGAAACGAGACAATAAACAAACCACATACATGAGATCAGGTCTCTAACCGTAAGATACATTAAGCTTCCTACGAGACACTTGTATTCAGTGTCATCCACCTCTTGTCCTCCACCTTCTTTCATAAGTATAATTCCTAGTACAATCAGATTCTTCACCCCATTTCCTTTGCCCATTCCAAATCTTTCCAAAATCTCTTTAGCATACTTCTTCTAACACATACTGAACCTCTCATTACCTTGTTGCACTTCTCCACCAAGGAAATACTTCATGTGACCAAGATCCGTCATCTCGAATTCCTGCTTCATAGAGACATTAAAGGCTTCACATTGTTTCTTGTCATTACCTGTGTATATTAAATCATCCACGTATAGACTTACTATGATGATCTTGTTCCATACACGTTTAATAAATAAAGTGTGGTCATAAGCACTTTTGTTAAAACCTCCCCTTAAGAAATATCCCTCTATTTAGTTGAATCAAGCGCGGGGTGCTTGTTTCAATCCATAGAGTGCTCAATTCAACTTATACACTTTATGCTCTCACCTTCTTTGAAAAATCCTTGTGGCTGTTCGAAACAAATCATCTACTTTAATTCACCATGAAGAAATGCACTTTTAACATCAAGTTTATACACGGTCCAATGGTTATGAGCAGCCACAGCTAAGATACTCCGAATGGTGTCCCAACGAGCTACAAGTGCAAAGATTTCATTGTAATCTATGACCTATTGTTGGGCATATCCTTTTACCACTAACCGTGCTTTATACATCCACTTCTCCCTTCTCATTTATTTTTGTTTTGTACAACCACTTAAATCCAATCGGCTTGACATTTTCTGGTGTATCTACAAGCTCCCAAGTTCCATTACGTTTGGTAGCTTGGATTTTCGTCTGCATGGCCTGCTGCCATTTGGGATCTTTGTATGCATCTTCAAACTTGGTGGGGTCATCAAAGGAGCTAAAGAAAGCTAAGTTAGCTTCTTCATCCGAGAGGCCTTCTCCACTTTGATAGTCATTCATCCAAGCAGGTGTTCTTCCCGAACGCCTTGTTGTTCTTTTATTAATAGTACCATCATTAGCTGTATTCAGTTCACTTGAAATGGGTTGTAATGACCTGCTTTGTTGTTCACTACTACCAACTTGTTCAACTCTAGGTGTGGCTTCTGTTGGTGGTGTGGCAGTGTTGCTCATGGATGAGCCTTTATGTGGGAGCTCAGGCTCGTCAAGTGTGGGTGATGATGCAACTTCTTCTTCTTCAATGTCAACGTACTCATCTGGGATTTCCAGTTTAGTAGCACCCATTTCTTCCTTTCTCCAGTTTCATTTTGCCTCCTCATCGAATGTGACATCATGGCTTATAATGATCCTTTGCTGAAGAGGATCATATAGTCAGTATGCCTTTGATTGGATGCTTATGCCCAGTAGGATACACTTGTCACTCTTATCTTCCAATTTGGTACGTAGCTGTTGTGGTACATGAGCATATGCAATGCTTCTGAAGACTCTGAAGTACTCGATGTTGGGTTTGACACCAGACATGCTTCCTCAGGAACTTTATCTTTCAAAGCCGAGGTATAACATCGATTGATCACATGATTTGCCCAATTTGCTGCCTCTGTCAAGAACCTTTTTTGCATGTCCTTCTCCACCAAAAGACATCTAACCATATTCATAATTGTCTTGTTTCTACGTTTGGCTACCCCATTTTTTAGGGTGTGAACGTAGTGGTTAGTTGTCTTTTTATTCCATGATTCTCACAAAAGATGTTAAATGTATTTGAAGTGAACTCTCCACCCCGGTCACTTCTTAATCCCTTTATAGTTACACCCGTTTCATTTTCAACCATAGTTTTGAATTTTTGAAAAACTTCTAAGCTATCAACTTTATTAAACAAAAAAGACGTCCATCCCTTACGTGTGTAATCATCAATGAAAACTAAGATGTACCTTTTCCCACTAGGTGAGACTGGTATAATCGATCCATAAAGGTCTGTGTGGATAAGCTGTAACTTTTCTGCTACTCTCCACATGCTCTTCTTAGGAATGGGTTCTCTTTGTTGCTTCCCCAACTAACATACTTCACACACTTGAGTCTGCTCCACCACCTTAGGAAGTCCAAAACACCAAGTGTTTGTAGTGCATGGTACGGATGTATTTGTGACTAACACGTCCGAGCCTTCTGTGCCAGATAGGAGTGTTGTGATCATCAGTCACTTTGTGAAATCGATTTGACAATGGATTAGCCATTTCATGAATTAGAAGCATGTGGTTTCGATTCATGGTGGAAGTTACTATTAACCCCCTTCTAGGGTGATATATCTTGCACACACTTCTTCTTATAACAATTGTCAAATCTTTCTCCTGCAATTGCCTAATACTTAATAGGTTCGAGGTGAGTGTTGGCACATAGTATACTCGAGATATTACCAGAGTAATTCCTTCAACTTCCAACCTTACTTATCTAATACCTTTCACTAAAAGTCTAAGATCATATCCCAGGTTGATAGTGTGAGAGTATGTTTCATCCAAACTGATAAACCACTCCTGGGATCCTGCCATATGATTGGAGCAAGCAAAGTCAAGAACCAAAATACCTGGCCGCTCTTCTTGTTGCACCTTAGCATGCGCCATGAGGAGAAGGTCGTTTCCTTTATCAAATTCTGCATAATTTGCTTAGCAATCAGATTAAGGACATTCATATGCAAAATTTCCCAATTGATGACAAGCATAGCATTTAATTGAACTCTTATCAAAGTCTGGTCTCGATCTTCCTCATCCTTGGCCTCAATCTCTGTTAAAGGAGTTGTGACCTCGTCCACGACCTCTCCCCCTGCTGATGTGTTCTCAACATGAGCACTTGATCCTCAGATGGTTTCTTGTGGAATTTTTGTTTGTGTACAAGGAGTGAACTTTGCAGTTCATCAATAGTCAGAGCATTAATGTCCTTTGATTTTTCAAGAGAACATACTATAAAGTTGAAGTTCTCGTTGAGCGATCGAAGAATCTTCTCCACAAATTTAACATCCATCATGGTTTAACCATAGTTCCTCATGTCATTTGCAACCGTCATCACACAGTTGAAGTAGTCAGAAACTGCTTCTCCTTCTTTCATCTCCAGCATCTTGAAATCCTTACGCAGTCGCTGCAATTGGGCCCGTTTGACTCGAGTGTTTCCTTGGTACTTCGTTTTCATGGCGTCCCAGATCTACTTGGCGCTCTCCTTCTTGACCATTGTCCAAATGATCTGCTTATCTATAGACTGAAATAGATAATTTCGAGCCTTTATATGCCTTCTTCTCAACATCTGTCTGGGTTGCTCCTGCTACAGGTTCCTTGATCTTGGTTTCGATCACTGTCTAGAATTCTTTAGACCTCAACAAGTTTTCCATGACCAGTCTCCAGTGATCATAATCTCCATCAAAGCAAGGTGCACTGTGAGATGAAACCGTCTCTTCTTCCATCGAACTCTCTCTCTCTCACTATGTTTTACGCTCACCACGTAATCGCTCTAATACCATTTGTAAAGGTATCAAAGATAGAACACTCAATTATCTGATAATCTTATTCATGAATAAACTGCTATATATAGCATTACATACTCGAGATCCATGACTAACAACCTCCTTAAAATAACAATACTAGCTAACAAACAATACTTAGTCAAAATGAACGTTGCAAAACAAACACGTGTTCATGGGCTTGTAATCCATATGCACGACACACTACGTTGGCTTGGACCCATTATTGACTCAACTAATAGAAAGAAGGTTGGAGGCGAGGAGAGAGACTGAAAAAAAGGTATTTTTTGTTTTTTTGTTTTATTTATAACTTTTTTAGTTATGAAGGACACTTTAGTCATTTAGCATATTATTTAACGGAAAAACTAAATCCGTTAGTCTAAAGGTGGCTTATGTTACAAAATGTTTAAATAAAGGACGTTTAACGTGCTTTTTAAAGATAAAAGATGAAACCTGTAATTTTTTATAAACATAAGGGATGTTTTTTTGTAATTTTAGCTAATTTTTTTAATATTTTTTGAAGTGATTGTGAGTGGAGGAGAGAAAAAAAGTAATGATAAGGATATAAAAAAATATTATTTACTTGAAAAGGAGAGAGAAAATGTAGTGATTTTAGTATAATTATATGGATAAAGATAAAGCACCCACTGTGAATGCTCTAAAACTTTATGTTTTAATTGAGCCAAATGGAGGTTGCATGGGTTCAAATCTTTAGAACACAAGTTTTGATTGAGTTTGGGCAACAACATGGTGTTTGGCGAACTCTCAAGTGGGAATATCACGTCGCGGGGCCTGGGAGAAAATTTTTTTCCCAACACGGTGAATTATCACTAGGTTTCACCACCCTCTTTCTCTCTCTCTCTCTTTCTCGCTCTTTCTCTCTCTCTCTCTCTCTCTCTCTCTCTCTCTCTCTCTCTTTCCTTCTCCTTCTCCCTCTCCATATCTCTTTCTAGTTAAGTAAAGAACCAGATAAAACTGAGATGACAAAATATAAAACGTGAAAAGTCGAACATAATAAAAACAGTTGACATACTAACTAGGAGTACAAAGATGTCTCCCACCACTCTTAGAGTTTATTTACTTTTATAGTTTATGTAAAAACCTAATTTTCAGATAAAAAGGTTGATTATTGTATTCTAAGGAAATGTTAAATAGTATAAAGCATTGAATATTACATAGGTTGAACATTCTCTATAAATTTCATTGAATAAAACATTGACATGCTAGTTTTGATTTTTGGGTAGATCCATACCATTCCAATACTCTAGCTCAACTACACTTTGATTAACTAACATGCATATTAAAAGGTTAACGTTACTAGAGAGAAATAATTTTCTTTTCAAAACATAAGTATTTATATTATAAAAGTTTATATGATTTTTAGCAGGTATAATATTGATACTATGATTACCAAAAACAGACTGTAACAGTGATATAATGGCAATCATTGATACAACATACATGTTAGGGCTGTATGCTTGTACTTGGTACAAGACTCAAGTGGCTTGCTTGCATGGAGCTAGACTCCATTGACCATGCAATGCACAGGTCTAGGTGATCATTTTCTTGCATATAGCACGACACTAGCGACATACTTGTGCTAGGCAAGACTCTAGTGACCATACAATGCATGTAACGAGGAAATCAAATGCTTGCATATAGCAAGACTCCGATAATATGCTTACACTAGATAAGACTACAATGACAATGAATTGCACATAGTAGAGCAATCAAAATTCTTGCATGTAGCAAGGCTCTAGTGAACAAAGGTTATCTACACCTGAGCAAAGGTTCCTTTGCATGAGCAATGGTTACTTACGCATGAACAAAGGTTCCTACGTATGAGGAAATGATATATACACATGAACAAAGGTCCCCGTGCATGAATGAAAGATACATATGCTGTTGGATTAAGAAGAAGGTTGATGCAACCAAAACCAAATCACTTAGACAAAATTTGGTGCAATTTACAAAGACTTCCGAAGCTAAGTGTGGAACTTCTGAAGGAAGTAGAGTTCTTCCGAAGACAAAGTGAAAGATCAACTTCCGAACACAAACTCTACTTCCGAAGTCAAAGTACTCACTTCTGAAGATCAAGTCTAAAGAAAAAATATCAGAAGACAACTTCCGAAGTATGAAAAAAAGAAGAAGTCCTCAAGCCTCGGAAGAAGTAGCCTCTTCCGAAGTATAAGTGGCTTCGGAAGAACTTGTTCTTCCGAAGCCAACGACCCTTCGGAAGACACTGCTATGAACCAGTGGACATAAATATGGTGTCTCTGACACTTCGCTGCAGACCTCTGATATGCTGTATGACGCTTTCTCAAAAGCCATGTAGTTGACCATACTTTATTCTACTATTTACCTTTAGTAGATAGCATAATTGCCAACTTTAGTTGGTGACAAAAGGCAAGTCATGGACATGTCATGACTACCTTATCTTAGATAAGACATTACCTAAGATATCTTAAACTATAGCTATGTAGTATTTGCTTTAGTTAGAGGATTCCAGCTGGTATCAAAGTATATCTGGCTGTAGATAATATTATATATAGTTTCTCATTATAACTTATGTAATATGCTTGTAAGAGTCTTGTAACACTTTGAGTTGAGAAGAAATATATGCAAGAACCTTGAAAATGATCTTTCTATGTTCATTGTTACTTATTATATTATTATCAACTCTTAGAGACTCTGCTTCATCCGAGTGTAGTTTAAGTGAGTTTGAGAGAAAACCCAAGTGTTTAGTGATATAAACCGATCCTGCAATTGGTATCAGAGCTTTTTAGGCTCTTGATTGTGAGATCTTACCATCCAAATCAACCTTTTTTTCACTCCTCCTTATAACTCACTCAAAATAGCCCTCAACAAATCTGAAGTAGAGATGGGAACCATGACTAAAGCTCCTATCATTACACCTAAAAACTTATGGTCATGGAGCAGACGCATGGAAGGTTTCATCAGATATCAAGACAACAAGATATGGTATTCTATTGTCAATGGACCATACAAACCCAAGGTGGAAATAGCTGGTGGAAATGGTGCTATGATAGAGAAGGCTGTTGAAGACTACTCTGATGAGGACCGGAAGAAGATGGACGTTGACATCAATGCAATGACTATTCTTATGACTGCAATACCCAACTCCATCATGGTGGGGTTCGAGCACTGCAAGTCAGCCAAAGAACTGTTTGATGCACTTGCTCACATGTACTCCAGCTCAAATGACTCCAAGAAGGACTCACTGAAGCAGTAGTTTGAGAACTTCACCTACATTGCTAGAGAGACCCTTAGCAAGCAATACTTCAGGTACATGGATTTTATTTCTTCCCTTTAGTCCGTGGGAATTACTTTTGAACTTAGAGACCACACAAGAAAGTTCATAAGTGCACTCCCTAATGAGTGGAAGTTCTACTTTGTCTTTAACAAGAGGATAGAAAACTTGAACACCCTCACCATGACTGAACTCTATGGGATCCTTTATGGACACCGCCTGGAGATGGAGAACAAAAGAGGCCATCAGACAAGCAGACCCCTGAGTCTTCCTGCTAGCAACACTTTGATGGTTGCTGAAGGCTCAGGACCCACTCAACCTCAACAGTACCTGACTTACAACCAGCAGCCATCCTACTCATCTGGACCATACATTACCTTTCCTGAGACTCCAAGGTCTCAACAGGCTCAACATGGTCCCTTTCAGGACAACCGTGCCTTTGTTTCAGGAAATGGACACTCTAGTGATTTTCAGTACTGCTTTGATGATCTAGAGTGCTTCAGTCTAGATGATGTAGAATATGTAGACATTGTCCAACAAATGGCTCTTTTAACCTACAGAGCAAAGAAGTTCTTCAAGAGAACTGGAAGGCATTTTCCCCAGAACCCAACCACCAATAACAAATTTGGGTTTGACAAAACCAAGGCCAAATGTTACAACTGTAACTAGCTTGGTCATTTTTCAAGGGAATGCAAGGCTCCCAAATCAAATCCGGGAACCCCACAGGCCTCCACACATCCCTATACATCAAAGCCCTCTAGAAAGTCTACTGAGACAGCTGTAATGGCTCAAGAAGTTAACTGGAGCTTTATGGTGCAGGATGTGACTCCTGCTTAAACACTCATGGTAGGAACAAACGACAACAAGGTATATGAACATCTCTGTACTCCTACATGTGTTGCTAAGGTTAAACTGTATCAGGACTACAAGATGGAAATTAAATATGATATTGAGTCTTTAAATGTTTTGAAATCTGATTTTAAAAGGGCTGAATCTGACTACCAAAGAAAAATTGAAGAGTTAGAGGAAACTGTTTCCTTATTAAAACATGAACACACAAATTACAAGACTCAAATAAAGGATTTAATTTGCATATTGTTTGAGGCTCAAGCCCAGCTTGTCACTACTACAACTCAAGCCAGGAAGTATGCTATTTCTGAGCAGAACTTCCAATATATTATTGCATCATCCTCCCACTCCAAAATTTGTTATCAAAACAAAGGAGGGTTGGGGACCAATGAAATTGATCCACCATATTATTATGAGTCCATAAGACAACCAAGGTATGGTACTGAAAAGCAGGAGGTCCCATCTGCTGACCCATCTTCATTTGAGTTGAAGAATGATGCAATAATAAAGGCTAGCACAGGGAATGAACAGGTAAATCAACCCACCTCTCCTAGTGAAGATCAAATCCTACCATCAAAGCCAGAAGAAGCAGAGTTAAAGCTGCAAGAAGAACAACCAAGAAAGTGGTTGAGTCTAAGTGATGTGTGCTAGACTATACTAATTATATTATCTAATTTAACTAAACACTAGACACTAGTAAGCTTTAAATTTATAAAACTAAGACTCTATCTAAACCACACAACCGGCAGTGTACCGGTCTATGTAGTACAGTTCTTTAAAGTCCGAGTATCGAACCCAAAGAGATCCTATAGATAACACTAATTAGACTCAATTAAACAAATAATTATGATTATACTTTGAGTTATAAAATTGGGGGGGTTTTGATTGTAATTAATTAAACTAGCAAAAACACGAAAGAGATCTAGGGAATTAACAGATAATGCGAAGAAGACTATCTAGGTGAGAATCATATGAACAGTTGATACTACTATAAATCGGTTTTTGGAACTTATGTGGAATTGGGATCTTTTGATACCAAACTTATAGCCACTTAGAGAATTCTCAACCCTTCTCAAGAATATCAACTAGGTACACTAATAAGCCGCTAAAACACCAACTCATGGATCACCCTCACAGGTTCTCCAACAATGACTATTAAACACCCGATAAGACACTCTACCTCACAGCGCGAGTGACTCAATACTCTAAGGCAAGGGGATAGAAATGGAATGACAAATCAGACTCGGTAAACAAAGATATGCAAGGGAAACTAGACCGAACTCCTCACAGAGACTCGAATCTAACAATCAAACACACTAGATAAACCGATAACCTATCAACCTCACGGGATCTAGATTAGTTGAATATTTAATTAGTTAATTTCACAACTTATTAATTCAATGATTTCCTACGTCTAACAAATCATCCAATAATCGAAAACACAAGGAACTCGATCTAGCATGCACCTATTATGTGACAGACAATCACCGAGACACATGTGAATAATAAATCACTAATCAAAACCAAAGTCAATACGCATACACAACTGATCATCAAACCAAATCTTATAATAATCACCAATCACGTAACAAACGTTCCAAAAACCGTTAAACATCGTATCATCCATTCATAATCATCATAACCTAGATAGTACTAGAAGTTTAGCCAATAATCATATTCAAAACAGCAAACACAGTCTTAAACATGAACATTGTATCAACCAAAGGAAAGAGAAAACTAAGAAACGCTAAACCGATCGGGATTACACCCGAAAACCGCGTCCTCTGGCTTCGTTCCTTCAATCCTAGCCTTCCGAACCTTGCACGAACTCCGAAAGTCGCCTCTCCTCTGCTCTCTGCCGTCTGCCTCCTATCCTCCTTTCGTCATTAGGGTTTTTAAACATTAAAAACCAACTTTCGGCCGTAAACAACCCCGTCGCGTAGCGCGACGGGTCCTCTTAATCTCTCGCGTAGCGCGAGGCGTTCCAGGGGTAGCGAGGGAACTTCAGGCTAATAAGTAAGGGCTTTATGGTCTTTTTAACCTCCTCGCGTAGCG
>BJCM01224584.1:0-10922 GCA_018326385.1 Flaveria bidentis | reverse complement strand
AAGCTAGCATTCTCATTCTCTTCGCTCCGGCCATGAACCTCAGGGTTCTCATGGGTCGTCTCAGGAGCCTTAGCACTACTCCTAGTCACACGTGGACGGCCTCTACCTCTAGGAGTCTTGGAAGATTTCTGTCCAGCCATCCTCTAACACATTATAAGATTCAAACACTAACGCGATCATTTAAGGGAATAGCTCAGTTTATGTCAAGTATAGTGAGTCCCTAATTACAGTGGCCAGTTGTGATTAGCCACTTACTTTACTCTTCATACCCCAAGAATTTCCTATCCTGACTTAATCGGTATTTAAATCTACTAAGGGCACATAAATCAAATAACATGCGCACATAATACTGGTTAACATTAAGAAAAGACATACCTGATGGTACGTAGCTACTCGGGCTGACATCCCTCCATTTGTCCCATTTTCAGTTTAAGTTTAGGTTTTAAAAATTTATTTAACCCAATTCTCTTAAACTGTGACTCTGATACCAACTTGTAAGGCCCCGTTCCCGGAGACCTTATAGTTTGGTCATTCACAACATTAAATACATTAAACATTGTAAATTTACAAGCTTAAGCAATAGAATTATTTTAACAAAAACCATTCATTTCATTAAAACACTATTGTTAAGCAATACACTATTGTTTAACCGATTACAATAGAATTGTTTAATTGCATTACAAAACAACAGTAATAACAATCATGAATGGATGTCAGTCTTTTCCTGCCGAGTAGCTTCACCCTCGTTGCTGAGTGAGTTCTAGTTTTAAAAGTAATAAAATACTTTCTATAAGGTATACATACGAAAATACTCTTTCTATGAAAATTCATCTCTTTATATGTGAGCACACATTAACTTTATAATCAGGTAATGCTTCTTCTCTTTATTGTATGCCTTGTTTATTCTGTACTCTTTTATTTTCATCTTTCACTGTCTATGTGGACCGATGAGAAATACCCTAAAGTTTTTACGCGGGGAAAATGGTGATGGGCCCTCTAGTTCCCTCAAAGGGCTCTGATTACTGTATACAAGGCCGACCCAATCACCTAGGGTACGCTGCAAAGGTCCGCCAATCTCAATTGACTGGCCCCGTGTGCATCATAGGGTAGCTAACCCGCATCACAGTTGAGCTAATGACATCATGGTCGTGTCCTTCTTATAAGCTTGCAAGACTTGTTAACATTTTAATTAAGTTCCACTTCTCTTCTTTATTGCTCTTTTGCTTTATTATTATCAGTAATACTTTACGATACGATAATAAACACACCACGTAAAGTCACATACTAAAAGTAATAATAATAATAACAATAATAAGGAAAAATCATAAAGCAATCATAATAATGCATGAAACACAACATTAATAAGCCCTAGTCAAACCTCGGTCAAAACCCTAAAAGCACAGACTCCCAAAAATTTTGTAATAAATTCTAAGGGTTTAGGCGCATGTACACTATTTGGGCGCATGAGCCCTGTTTGGGCGTTTCTTTACTATGCAGGCGCATCAACCAACACTTAAACCGTTTTATCACTTAGGCGCATGAACTATTCAGACGTATGGATACTATTGGGGCGTATGGTCCATTCGGACGCATGGACACTTAGGCGTATGGACACTTAGGCACATGGCCATTCGGACGCATGGACACTATTGGGGTGCATGGCCCTACACTTAGTCGTCTGCTTACAAATTTCTAGGCGCATGAACCACTGTTCAAGCGCATGAGTTACACTTAATATTTCTAAGGCATTTCCAGGCATATGAGACTTATTTAGGCGCATGGACCTTCTACTTAACATGTTTCTAGGATATTTTCGAACCCAAACATCAAGCCTAATTGTTCTAAGCTTACCAAGGTCATTCTAAGCATGAACAACACCTAAGGAACATCATCAAACATGCATAATACATACGGGTATACATACATAAACATTGTAAAACCGTTTTAATACATTTTCAGCCCTAAGAAGAGTTTAAAAACAAGTAAAATCGGGGTCTAGAAACTCACCTGGTGCAGCTTTGGGTGTATCTTCCTTCTAACCCGTATGCAAATGAGTTCAAACATCTAAAAACACACCAAACACACACACACGAACACACACACACAAACACATAAGCACATAAGAATATAACCGAGACAAAACCCATCATAAACACTTAAAAACTTCAAATTCTTACCTTGAATTCAACCTCTTCTTTTCTTCTTCTTCGAAACCGAGAGTGTTTTCTGCTCTCTTCCTTTCTCTCTCTAAAATGACCGAAGATTTGGGTGTAGAAAAGGTGATGGGCGGCCATGCCACCTTTATCACCAACTTTTCAAAGATTTTGTCCTTTTGGAAACTTTTAGTCCCTCTACTTGGGCTTTATTGCTTTTCTTTCTTTTATTCTTCATTTCTTGTCTTTATAAAAAAAAATAATCGGGTGTTACAATTTGTCAACACTTAAGCAATTTTTCTAAGCTTAGACGTATGAACTACTATTTGGGCGCATGAGTAGCCTAGGGCACACTTTTCATCATAATTCGGTCCCCAAACACCATCTATCATGTTCTAAGCTTAAATCATATATTCTAAGCCTTAGAAACACAACCATAACATCATTAAGCATGAACGTATTCCAAAATCACACCATACCCGTAACATACACACATTCATACATACGGGTATGAAACCCTAGTTTTATAAAAAAAGTTCAATCATACATTTCCAGCCCCAAAATCAGTTAAAACATGTAAAAGAGGGGTTCTAGAACTCACCTTAGCAGCCTCTTCGGGTAAGACTTCCTTCAAAGCCGGATTGCTACAAGATCTCACCTAGAAACCCACTAAAAAGACACAACCGAACACACTCAACATACATATGCACACAATCGAGGATGAAACCGGTTAAGAACACTCAAAAACCATGAATTCTTACCTTGAATTCAAACTTTTCCTTCTTGTCCTTTTTGACACTTTTTATCCCTTAACTTGGGTAACATATATTTTCTCTCTTTTTCTTCACTTTATTTTTCTTTCTTTGACTCTAAAAAAATAACCGAGTGTTACACAAGACCATCTTGGCTTGTGTTGCACCCTCTAACTGATTTCTTTATTTGTGCAGGGACATCAAAGAAGGCCTGACAACATATGGTACGTTGGTAGTGGATGCTCTCGACTCATGACTGACAATTGTTTTCTCCTTTGGGATTTTAAGAGCAAACATGGAGGAAACATAGCGTTTGGAGGTGATAAAACAGGTGGAAAGATTACAAGAGAATGACTATATCCAATGGGTTAATCAGCTTCAAGAATGTCAACTACTACTCCAATATCCAATTCAATCTTCTTAGTATATCCTAAATTTGTGATAAAGGATATGCCACCTTGTTTGACTCCAAAAATTACTACATCCTCAAGATGGGTTTTCAACTACCTGAAGATTATATCCTTTTGAAAACACCTCGTCAAAACAACACAAACATAGTTGATATGAAGAATGTTTTAGCATCATCCCCTGAAAGATGTTAATTATCAAAACCAACAAAAGATGTTTCCCAATTATGGTATATACATTGTAAAAGGTGACTTAGTAATAGTTTTACCATAAAAATAATTCTTCTGTACAGACCACTACACTACATATTTAAAAGGAACACAACACTAAGTGTCCCATAAGTCAAAGTTGGTAAACTCATAAATACACCACTTAAATTGCTTCACGTGAAATTATTTGGCCCAACACACATCTTAAGCATATGTAATAAGTTTTAAACAAACATCCTAAGCTTAGGTAACAAGCAATACTGTCTTGTAATTATAGATGACTACTCCAGATTCACCTGGGTTTTCTTTATACTACACAAGTTAGAAACATAAAAAAATTATCAAATCCTTTATCACTAAGATTAAGAATCTATTGGATCTTAAACTTAAATATTTAAGAAATGATAACGGTACTGAATTTAAGAATGACTCAATTTCTTCTTATTATACAGAGAAAGGAACCACTCACCAATTCAATGTAGCAAGAACTCCTCAATGATATTAAGTAGCTGAAAAGAGAAATAGAACATTGAGAGATTTCTCTTTTTTTCATACACAAACAATGATTATGGTGGATGCAATCAAAACAAAAAAAATCAACAAGAGGAGGATGTTAGTTTCTTGGATCAAGATTGGTCTCCTAACAATGCAAGAAATAAACAAATATGTTTATGACAATGGTTGAAGCAAAATATATAGTTTCTTTAGCATGCTACTATCAAGTTCTTTGGATTCAAAACCAAATTCTTGATTACGACTTTAACTTTATTAAAACACCTATACACATAGACAATTCTATTGCCATTGACAATCCTGTTCAACTTTCAAGAACCAAACATATTGATATCAAATAATACTTTCTAAGAAATTGCTCAAAAAAGGATCTAATAAAGTTGATCAAGGTCCATAATAACAATCAATTGGCTAATCTTTTTACTAAGCCATTTGATTTAACAAGATTTGAATTTTTGGTTAGACGCTTGGTATGATCAACTATGAATCAAACAAGTAATGTTTTCAAACATTAATCTCATACAAGCTTTATTTTGTCAAAGTCCAAGTTTCTTAAAAAAATACAACTTTTCAAAATCAAGATATTAAACCCACATTCATGTTTTCAAATACCAAACAAGTTTGGATCATACATGACAAACACATGAGAAATGATAGTACACTAGCTTGCTTCTTCACTTAGTCATTTTCCACTAATAAATACTAATAATATTTTTGTTCGATGTGTGGATATGCTTAGCATGGGTCACATAACATCATATAAAGCAATGAAGAACTAAATTCTCATGATTGTGTGGTAAGCAACACCCATCTTGGTTTATGGTGAGTATTGGTCTATCCAATATAGATCGCTTGTAAAGTAACTATTATACACCAAGTGAAAAAGTTTATAAACTGCTCAATCATACAAGTATCTCCTTTGTTATGATTATCATAGACCTGGACTACACTCAGGCATCCTATGTTGTGCTAAGCACAGATCTGAATAACCTATATTATAATCCAAAAAGATTCTCAAAAGGAACACATCATTCTTGGATGAACAATCAATAAAGTTAGAATGCATCAAAAGAATCCCAAAGAGGATCACCTTCCAAAGTGAAGTGAAAAGAATCCCAATGTGGATCAAGCAACAAGGATCAAATTAAGCATTTATACTCCTAAGTAGCTAGGTCATAAGTATTGAAAGTGCTTTCTGGCATATCTGTAAGGATCATCATAATAATCAGATCGATCTTGTAATTATGAATGTGGAATGTAAACAATTACGGATTGAGAAGTAGAACAATAGAAATGAAGAATACAATGTAAGTAACTTCTCTTGATTGCTCTCCGAATTTGAAAGATAACACTTGAGTTACATAATTTAGGTAATGGACAAAAAGCTATTCAATAACTAAACAAACTAGCTATTTATACTAGTATGTTCTCGCGTGAAAACAAGCTTTCGTTCAAGAACCTAGTTCTCACACGACAACAACCTGTCGCGCGGTTAGTTCTATTTTTCGTTTGACTTGACTTTTTTCGTCACTTTAATTTGATTTGCCGAGCCTCTAGGTTCAACCCCTACAATATCTTGAGGATGGTTGATCTTAACATATAATCAAGTATAGGGTACATACAACTCATATCAATACACCCAAAACTTGATAAATCATTCATTGTTCAAATCAATTATTAATACCATGCATGAGATTAAGTGAATAACAATATCTACAATCAATATTTTATTAGTCTATGAGGATTTATGACTAGTATGATCTTATGACATGTGCAAATGATATAGAATTTTATCTTTCTAACAAAGGTTATCATACAAATAATCAATTTGGACTTTGATAATTTCTATTCACACGACTCAAATTTTTGTCATTTTATAAACTTTTTATAAATATGCAAAAAAATTAGGAGGAGAAAAATGAACAGGGAAATATCAAAGGCAGCCAAATATATGCATAATTATACATTTTAAATTTTGAAATATTAAATTTTGAATTTTAAATAATGTAAAGTCAAGCTAGCACTCAAACATAACCGTTTGATACATATACATATATAATATTGCTTGTGAGTGATATTTTATCATTCATATATTGATTATGTTAAAATTATAAAATTTGAAGAAACAATCAAATTTTGAAACATTTCCAAATAAAATTTTCAAGCAAAATAGAAAATTAAGTCTCCAAAATGACTGTAGTAAGTTACATAGCTTATGAGTAAATTTTTTAAAACAAACAAAATTTTTGAAAATTTTTATCAATTGATCACTCCGCAGATATTCAAACATACATTCGTTGTCGCTACAGTGAACCACAAATATAAAAAATACACCAAGTGTTTATGCGAATGATGTTTGTAAAGTATCCTTTGTGAATACAATATCAATCTGTAGCATAGTACTAATTTTAATTATCCAGTGTTTAAATAGTGCAAGTGTATACAACGTATGCACATAGAAAATTATACGTTGTACACAATTATACAATCAAACAAAAGATTTACAACGCATGAAATAAGTCATGTGGTGTGAATATGATGCAGTTGGAAATAGAAGGATGACAATTGAACCTGTTGATTCAACGAAAATACCGGGAACAATTCTTTTAATTTATCGTTGATTCACAAATAATGCCGATAACTAGGATTTCACACTAACATATACTGTAGTAGAGAGAAACAAAGATTTTTTCATAAACTTCAATAATAATTCCTTCAATCTCTTACAAGCATATAAATAAACAAAGCAAAAGTTTATTAGGCCAGCCACAAAACCTAAATGAGACAAAAACTGGGCCAAATGTAAAGTTCAACAAAATATCAAAATACTCCAAAAATTGAAATAACTCATAAGATAAGTTATTTTTGGGCCGAAACGATGACCCAAAACCGCCTACGGCATTTGTGAAAACATGCTCCTCATCCACACTTGGGCCCATATCAGAATCAAGTATTCATACCTATGAGAAATGTTCATCCACTATGAAGAACCAAATAATCATTCAAAGTGTCCATTGCGCATGAACAAATGTTCATCAGATTTGGAAGTAGTGGTCAACTATAGTGTATTACTTTTTAGTTATATGTTATACATATTCAAATATCAAACAAGTGCGCACATGACCATGCGCAGTGAACACAGTACAACATTCAAGGGTCCACATCGTACAAGTTTAAACTTGTATAATGGATAGACTGTTCACACAATGCATGTGTATTTCACAATGCATGACTTAAAATTAAAATTTAAGTTTAAATTGTCCGCACAACGTACACATAAACTGTACACATAGCAAATAGTCATTTTAAGTCTAAAACGTTACAAACAATGCGATAAACCTTAAACCGTTGATCATCCAAAACCCAATATATATTTGATTTCACCACTGATTGTCAATCAAATAGGTATAACAACATATTCTAATCTTTAAATAATTATTAAAACATCTTGTTCATTGATTTTGACTCGATCATTATTAAACCTAAGTCGAACAATGAATTGTAACCCAAACATGAATCATTTGATGTTTAAAATGAAATCAAACACTGAATATGTGTTATATGACCTTAGTTGATTGTGGAATAAGTGTTGATTTATGTAATTTGTCTATGTGTTAATCAGGTTGATGAACAGTCATGATGTTCATGCCAAAAATCATTCAAAATTTGATTTTTGATCTTTGAACTTGTTCAATATAACTTGAAATATGCTATAACTTTTCAAATATGCTCAAATAGTTGCAAACATGCATAATCAGTTAATTTGGCATAACATTTATCATATGCTCATTAAATGCATAGGCATTCATTGTGCATTTAATGAAAGATTTTACTTTAAAAGTCAAACTGAAATTTATAAATTGAGTTGTTATAATATGAAATCACAACCGTCCAGTGAACATTTAATCAACATTTCATCATATTCAATATCACATATTATTATCATATAAATTATTAACATTACTCTTCTTTACTGCACATATGGAAAACCTAGTGTTTGTCATAGATCATATTCTTTATGCTTGTCTCAACCCAGATTCGCCTAACGCTGAGAACTACAAAGATATCATTCAAGCCATAAGACAAACAAGGCTGGTTCATGCTATGATAGCATGACCAAAGATATATGAAGATAACATAGTCCAATTATAGAGAATGACCCGCAAGTAGTAGTATCTATTATGGATGATCAACAGATCATCATCTCTGAAGAAGTGACAAGGAGAGTATTACAACTAGGTATGAAGATGCAGAAGGACCAGTTGAATTAGATGAGAACTGTGTTCTTCATGTATCTAGGCAAATAGGCTACACTGTTACTATTGAGAGAAAGCAATTCAAGAAGTCTTACATGTGTGCTCAATTCAGATTTCTTATGCATACATATCAGAAGACAATAACAAAGAGGAAGATTGGCTGGGATGCCATTTCATTGAGGAGTTCTTCTACAATAGCAAGTATTATTGCAAGAAGACCCTTCAACTTTGTTGCTCAAGTACTTAATAGGATGATCTACAACTTGATTGAGATGAGGAACAAGTTTCAGATGTATCCAAGATTCCTCCAGTTGATCATTGATGATCTATTACCAAGCATTTCAAGGGAAGGTGCCATCTTTCAACCTGTTCATCTCAATGAACACGTGTTTACAAGAATCAAGTCAAGTTTATATTGAGGAAATGAAGTACCTATTCCTCTTTACATGATTGATCATGATATACATGTTTCGGATGTCTTTTTGAGTATTCCTAATCAGGGAGAACCACACATGTTTCAAAACATCATTCATCAAGTACCTATTATCTAACCTGCACATATCATCTAACCTGCACCTATCATACAAGAAGAAGAACAAGGTGCACCAATTCAAGAACCAATCATTCAACAAGAACAAGTTGCTCCTATTGTAGAACCAATCATTAATCAAGAACAAGTACAAGATGATGTTCAAGAACAAGAACAGATGCACTTTGAACATCAATTCCCTTCTCCACCTCAAAGTCCACACTTGTCTAATCAGCAAACATTATCATCTCTTTTTAGAGACATTGATGCATCACTAGGGTAAACAATCAAGTTAATAAAAAGAAGTTGGTACCTCATCGGCTCTTAAACATGAACAAGAAGAATAAAGCACTACTACTGAACCTATTAAAGGTGAAGAACAGGGCAGTGACATTCCAATGGAGTAATACATAGAATACTCAAAGGTTTTTTTGTTCACTGAGTTTAACGAGCTGATTGAGAAGTCTAACAATAAAGCTAGAAAGTTAAAAGACAAACTCAATAGGAAAGATGAAGAGATTGAAAAGCATAAGGGTGATCAAAAGGCTTCGAAGTTGATTGTTCAATTTCTTGAACAACAACTAGAACAATCAAAGGAAGAAGTCAAGGTGAAAGAACAAGATATTAGTAGTGCAAGACTTGGCATTGCATACTTCACTGAGCAGACAGATGCTAAAGATGCTGAAATTGATGAGTTGAAGAAGATGGTCTATTCTCAAAATGAGGAGATCAAGAGATTAAACAAAGAAATAGAGTATATAGACACTTAACTGAATGAAGAAAAACATTCAGAAGGCCAAAGCGATGAATTTGAGGAACATAATATATCTAAAGTTGAGGAAACAAGCATAATGGAGTCTGAAAAGGAAATCATTATCCCAAAGGATACTTATTAATGGATCAAATTTTTGGAAAAGCAAATCTCTTCGAAAATACACACTACTCTCCGATCCTTAGACATCCCTTCCATACACCTAACATATATATATTGTTCCCGTCAATCCACTGTTTGACAAACATAAAGAGCTAATTAGACAGTTTGCATAGTCATTAAATGTCATACCCCAACTTTGATGGCGAAAACGTCGAGATTTGAGTTTAAAATTATTCGCAACCACATAACGCTATTATTTATCCCAAATAAAATAATCATAAGTTTCAAAAGTAACATTACAACCATAAGCTCAAATATGAAAATAGATATAACATAAGATATAAATAAACCAAGTCATTTCATTTATTTAACTAGGTCCATTCTTAGATGTGAAAGAACTTCAAAGATGGCCATCAAACTTGCGTATTTCCTGAAACATGTTAAAAATAAAAGGTTAACATAATGTTGGTGAGATTTCCATAGTTTTCATACATAATTATATAAAAGATGACAATTCATGTCACAAGTTAGTGAATAAAGTAATTAGGGATGTATGACAGATGCAACAATCAAACCTTGACAGTTTACAAGATTTCACGTTTACAAGATTATACGATTAGCTAAGTGTACTTGGATTAACCAAGCAGGCTTGTCAGGCCATAGATCTATGACGTCGCCAGACAATCAATAGTTAATGATTGCACATATAATAGTCAATACATGGTAATTACTAATTTAAATAACCACAACAAATAAGTGAATTGCCCAAGTGTTTACAAGAATCAAACGTTTTACAAGTGCAATGATTATAAGGTAACATGTTTCACCCAAAAGTGTAAAAATATGCAAAAGGGGTATAGAAATACTCACTTGGTCTATAAATATATATTTGACAATTAATAAGAAAATAAAGTTGCCGCTCCAACGTAATCCTTCACAAGGTACCTAAATATATATATTTACAAGATTTAAGCTTAATATAATAAGTTTAACGTTTTAACTAGAATTAAGGTTTTAAGTGGAATTTGGGGCTTGTTAAATAATTATATTTAATAAATAGAATTCATTCATATTCTCTTGGATATATATATATATATATATATATATATATATATATATATATATATGTATGTATGTATATATATTATATTTATATTTTATACAAAAATGTGAAAAGTAACACTTGTAATAATTTGAAAGCTTCTTAAAGTTTGGATAAAATTTTTAT
>BJCM01224576.1:0-12673 GCA_018326385.1 Flaveria bidentis | reverse complement strand
TTTGTATTGTTTCTTGGGTTGGCACATGTTTTGCCACATTTTACATTTCTATTTCTTTGGGTTGTTTTTGTTATTCGCTTCCGCACAGTTTTCAAGTTTTTACTTTGGTTGATTTGGTTTAATTATTGCATATAGAGTCGTTCTGAGTAACTATTGACTGTGATCCTGGTTTGTTCACACGCCTCGCGGTTAAACTCCGCACGTGGATTTTGAGGGTGTGACAGAGACACAGTAGAATGTCCACTCATTTGGAAGAGCACTCATGAACTTTCTTGTGAGATCTCTATGTTCAGGAGTGATCTTCACAGACTGAAGAGAAGAAATAAGATCCATGTACCTAAAATACTACTGGCTGAGGGTCTCTCCAGCAATGTAAGTGAAGTTCTCAAACTGCTGCTTCAATGAGTCCTTCTTGGAGTCTTTGGAGTTTGAATACATCTGAGCAAGTGCATCAAACAATTCTTTGGCAGACTTACAATGCTCAAACCCCACCATGATGGAGTTGGGTATTTTAGCACAAGAATGGTCATAACATTGCTGTTAATGTCCATCTTTTTCCAGTCCTCATTAGAATAATCTTCAACAGCTTTCTCTATCATGGCACTGTTTCCTCCAAGTGAAGCCACCTTGGGTTTATACGGGTCGTTGACAATGGAGTTCCACATTTTGCTATCGTGGTATATGATGAAGCCGTCCATTCTTCTGCTCTAAGATCTGAAGTTTTTAGGAGTAATGATGGGAGCTTTGGTCATAGTTCCCATCTCTACTTTGGATTTGTTAAGGGCCATTTTGAGTGAGTTGTAAGGAGGAGTGAAAATCAGGCTGATTTGGATGGTAAGATCTCACAATCAAGAGCCTATAAAGCTCTAAGACCAATTGCAGGATTGGTTTATGTCACTTACACTTTGTTTTTCTCTCAAACTCACTTGAACAACACTGGGATGAAGGTAGAGTCAATAAGAGTTGATAACAATATAATAAGTAATGAACAAACATAGAAAGATAATTTCAAGGTACTTGCATATATTGCTTCTCAGCTCAAATGTTACAAGACTCTTACAAGCATGGTTTATGAGTTACAATGAGAAACTATATATCATACTACCTATAGTTGGATATACTTTAATTCCAGTTAAGATCCTATAACTAAAGCAAATACTACAATGCTAGAGTTAAGGTATCTCAGGTAAAGTCTTATCTGAGATATGGTAGTCAGGACATGTCCCTGACTTACCTTTTGTCACCAACTAAAGTTGGAAACTATGCTATCTACCAAAAGCTGAATAGTGGAATAAAGTATGGTCAACTACGTGGCTCTTTGAGAAAGCGTCATGCAGTATTAGAGGTCTGCAATGGAGTGTCAGAGACCATACTTATGTCCACTGGTTCATAGCAGTGTCTTCCGAAGGTTAAATGGTTTTGGAAGAACAAGTACTTCTGAAGCCACTTATACTTTAGAAGAGGCTACTTCTTCCGAGGCTTGTGAGCTTCTTCTTTCTTCATACTTCAGAAACAGTCTTCTGATTTCTTCTTCTTAGACTTGATCTTTGGAAGTAAGTTCTTTGACTTCGGAAGTAGAGTTTGTATTCGGAAGATGATCTTTTACTTTGTCTTCGGAAGAACTCTACTTCCTTCGGAAGCTCCACACTTGGCTTCGGAAGCCTTTGTAAGTAGCACCAAACTTTGACTAAGTGATGTGGTTTTGGTTGCACCAGCTTTCTATTTGATCCAACATTAGTTTTATCAAGCTCAGACATAGTAGAGTTCACATGTAAATAAACCTACACAGAAAAGTAAAGCAAAACTTTACCAAAGCAGATTGTTCATATTGTCGAAGAAACATCTAGTCATATTCATAACATTTCTATCAAGCTATGAAGCTTTCATGACCGGTAGACCTTCAGCTCCAAATATTATTCTTGATGATCTTCTACAGGTTAATCTAGACGATATGGAGAATTATTGTATTAAGTACTAGAGGGCTATGGTTGTGTATCGTGCCAAAAATTTTGTTAGATGTACCGGAAGAAGACATTTGAAGTAAAAAAACAACAAGACCTAGTTTGATAAATCTTCACTTTGTTGTTCTAAATGTGCCAAACCACACGCTATGCTCTTGAATGTACAAAACCAAGAGTTAATGATTTTGAAAGTTGTTTACAATTGAAGTTGAAAAATCTGCTTACAAAGAAAGTTCTTTTTAACAATGACAAAGCCTTGGTGTCTCAGACCATAATAGATTATGACTTGTCTAATCAAATGGAGTTGCTTGAAATAGAAGTTAGTACAATGTTGATTGTTGAGATTCAAAAAGTAAAAGTTGTTGAAGATAGTGAATTGAAATATCTGTTATATGAGTCTATGCCTAGTGATATTTTGGAATATGCACATAAACATAACATTGTATATAAAACAATGTTTTATAGAAATCATCTTAGTTGTTAATTTGTACTGCCTAATTCAAATATAATATAGTCAAATCAATCATTATCTCCCTGATATCATATAATTAATATATTAAATTATGGGTACAATTCAATACATTTAGGTAGTATTTTCTATAGTGTTCCACCCTTAGTGATAACATTATTAGTCTAGTTCTACTCTAGGCTTTCAAATCGATAGCATGTCCCTACCTGATGTGACTTTTCTCATAAATCTATACTCCTAGGCATAATATCCACTACCAGTTCTATTAGGCATCTAATTTACATGTTTGTGCCGATAAAATAATGCCTAACAATCGCACACTTACAGTGTAATCACATGTAACATCCAGATTTTTAAAGAGAAAGAAGAATAAAAAATAATGTAATAGAACCCAAGTAGAGGGGTTAAATGTGTAAAAGAACAAAATATTATATTATGTTTTGTACAAAAGGTGTTATAGCCGCCCATAACACCCTACGCACTTCTTTTCATTGGTTTCTAGAGTTAGAAAGCGGAGAAAACTTTGGTTTTAGAAAGAAGAAGAAAAGGATTCGAATTTAAGGTAGGAAATTATCATTTTAAGTTGTTCTTGGCCAGTCTATGCCTCGATTATATGCTTATGTGTTTTTATGTGTTCGGGTGTATGTGTGTGTGTGTGTGTTTTTGGTGGGTTTTAGGTGGTTGAACTCATAGTACCATCGGGTTGAAGAAGATCATCCGAAAGTTTGTCAAAGGTGAGTTCTAAAACCCCCTTATTACATGTTTTAACTAATTTTGGGGTTGGAAATGCATGTATGTATGTTTTTATGGAAGTTTTTGTACCCGTATGTTTGTGTGTGTATAAATGTTGGTGAGTATGATTTGGGTGCATTTTGATGTTATGATTGTGTTATGCTCATGTTATGATGCTTATAATGTTATAATTAAGCTTAAAACATATTGAATTGGTGATGTTGGGACTAATTATTATGCAATTAGTTTGAGTTGGCTACCCATGCGCCTAGATTTGGCCTATGCGCCCAACGTTCGAATTTGCATAAGTGTTCCATGTGCCCAAATAGTATCCATGCACCTATAATAGGCTGAAATTTGGCTAAGCATTCATGCGTCTAGATTGACCATGTGACTAAGCACTCATGCCCTTGTATAGTGCTCATGCGCCTTAGACTCAAATTATTTTTCTGAATTTTGGGAAAAAGTAAACTGTTAGGCTCTGAATTGGGAGGTTCTCGGGGGTAATGTAAGTTGACTTTATAATGTCATATGTGATGTGATGATGATGCTATGTATGGTATGGAAATGTTTATGTTGATGTTCCTTGCTTTATATGTTTATTTTTCGTGGCTTTGTGTGGTATGATTAATATCAATGAACATAAAGTAGCATGTAATGAAAGCGGAAAGATAATGAAAAGAGTAGTGTAATGTATGAAAGAATGCATGCATTAATGGATAATGAAATTGAAAAGCTTGCAAACAATTGTAATGAGGTGCACAACTTTAAAATGTCGTTAGCTCAACTATGTGTGCTTTAGCTAACCCGTAAGGATACACACAGGGGTCTAGTCTTTATGACTGGCCAAATGTATAGCTTACAGAATTGATCTTGGATGCTTACCCCGGTGCTGGTGCTAGGTTATGCATTATGGAAGTCCGATAAACTTAGGCCTAGTACCCGCTTTGTGCCTACGTTTGGGGTAAACTTATTTATGGGATCCTTGTCGCTTTCCCCGGTAATGGTGCCAGGCTATATGCGTTATAGAAGTCTTATAAACTTCAGCCCAATACCCGCTTTGTGCCTATGTTTGAGGTATAGTTGATGACATTGATCTGGAAAGAATGAACGAAGGAAAGTGATGAATAGTAATGAAAGATAATAACAATATTATCTACATGTATGTATGATGTATGATCACATATGGAAATGAAAAATGGTTTCAAACGAAAGAAATGTATTTTATCTTATAAAACTAGAACTCACTCAGCAACGCTGACTTTTATGTGTTTCCAGTTGGCAGGTAAATGTTGCTAAGGATGACACGAGGCGGCTACTTGGCATTTTTGGAAGGCATCCATTTTGTTAAAGGATAATGTTTTTGCATTGTAATGCGAACAAACGATATTTTGTAATTATTATGAATGTTGTATTATTTTGCAAAATCAATGAATGAAATGATTTAAAATTATTATGTTCCGTTGTTTTGGTAAACTTAATTATATGTTTCATGTATTATGTGTAATGATTGACCAGTTGTAAATGTTCCGGGAACAGAACCTTACATCACATTCAGTGTAGCCTAGGTCTCCTATCTTTTCCCTATTTCTTCAAAGACTAATTCATTTTCTATGGGTAACTTACTGAGGTAAATAACTCACCCACAAACACTTCTTAACCATTATAGGAAATCTAATCTAAAGGAGAAAGTCCTACTTCTATAACCACTAATCTTTTTATAGCCCTCTTATCACTCCTAGCAACACAAGCTTTGAACTCAAGCAATGTTATCATGCCCTACTCAAAGATTATTCTCAATATTGTAAAAGTATAGGTTAGGTTACCCTCGTATTACTAAGCATACCCCCAATCACTAACTTAACGAGATTATACTAGATTAATACTTCATTCTCAACAAAGTGTTAAAACATGGTGTTCTATTTTTAGGTTCCATCTTCCATATTCTTAGTCTCTAAAAACAAATTCTATAATGAAAAAAATTTTAAATTATATAAGTATAGAACGATGACCTTGAACCTTTTGTTGCAAAGCGGAATTGAGTCTCGCTTTCATTTTTCAGCATATTTCGATTGCTTATTCATATGAGGATCATCTCGATATAAGGGGTTGTATCAACAAAAACACTTTGTTTCTCATATTTTTAACCTCCACACTTTTTTGCCTATTCCGCTTTCTCACATGCTCATAATGCTCCTAAATGAGCATATCATGCATATTTTTCATCAATTTCACTCACGAATTGTTTTATACCATTTTACACCTCCAAAAAGGATTTTGTGTTGTTTAATTATAATCATGGCTCATAAATGACTTTGGCTTTCTCATATATTCATTGTGACCTATAACAAGCATTTAGGAAGTAGAAGCACATTCATTACATATTTAGAACTCTATGGGTTAACATACATATAAACCGAATGAATATCGGGTATTCATTATGATATAATGCATCAAATATTCTAAGTTACTAAAGAGTATATAAAAATAAAGAAAATGCTTAAAACCAAAAGATAACATAAAATTATATGGTATATCTTATACGATAAGGTTAAGTAAAAAGGGTATTTAAACTAAAAGCGTAAAAAAAATTGTGGGCCTGACACGTGTCCTGTTATTTAAAAAGGATGTCATTTTAATCGGTGTGTGAAATCTACTCAGTGTGCCTGATACGTTCATTATGTTAAATACTAGTTAATTCTGTCATATACTTTTCATTATTTTTATATGTATTTATTATTATGTTTTACGTGTTACATCATATATGTTTATTTTGTTATTATTTTTATGGACTGTATAAACTTATTATCTATTATATGTTTTACAAAGAGAAGTACATAATGATATGTTTCTCATGTTTATAGATTAAATAAACCTGTTATCTATCATTGTGTTTTACACTTCGAATTATATAATTATGTTATTTTGTCAATTTACTTTTTCAAACTCATAGTGTTTAAGATAACATCAAGACAATCAAAAAGCATAACAATTGAGTTTTATGTTTTATATTATTTTTGTATTATATTGTTATTATTTTAAATGTATTATAGTATTTAGTTATTAATTTATCATTGTGTTTTACGTATTACAAAATACACAACAATGTAATTTTACAGCTATATTTTTTAGAATTTATCACTCTAAAAAACACAATAACTAATAAACAAGACACAATTAACTACACTAAAAATACAATGATGAGCATAAATCATATGATTTTAAAAATATTAAAAAATAAAAAATAAAAGAACTTAAAAAAACTCAACATAAATAACTATGATTAAAATTATACTTTAACAAACTTCTTCTTATTAAAAAATTAATAATTAAATATTTACTACACTTTTTTAAAATTTCAAACCTTTTATTTGTACCCTTCCCTATCTTATAACCTTCTAATTTAAGGGTTCGATTAATGTATCACAAATTATCAATTATATAATAATATTAAAAAGCTACAAGTGTTGTTACTACACTTTTGTATATAACTTGTAAAGTTAATATTGTATTTTATTTAGGGTTGTATTTTATATAATAGTTTAGAAAATTGTATATTACACATATTTAATTAAAATTAAATGAATAGTTATTTATTAATATTTAGAAATGTTAAATAATATTTTTAGATAAATATGATTGAAGTTAAGTATAATTAACTAATTTATGTAATAAAACAATAACAATATTTTTTGTAATTTTGTTTTTGAAAAACGTTTATTTTACAAAAGGTGTCTTTACGAACACTCCGATTTTTTTGCAAAAAACACTTTTTAAACAATTTCATTTGTTAAAAGGCTTTTTATTAGAAAACTTTATATTTAATAAATTTTAATTTTTAAAAGTTATGCTTTATAATAAAATGAAACATGTTTAATTCATCAAAAAGAATTAGAATTTAGAAAGTATATAAATAAATATTAGCATTTAATGTATCATCAAATGGTGAACTTTAATTCTAGTAACGATTCGAAGTTTCTCTATTAGACCAACGGGCTAACACTTGGCTTCAAGCAACTATCGATGTATTCAGCAAGGAAAGAAATACTAAGAAGTAAAGGCAATTAACACGACGCAGATTGCAGACTTGCCTCGAGACAGGAACATAGAAAGAAATAGAGTGAAAAATATCATGTGACTTCTAGACATTTAAATTATAGCATGTTAAATTAAACTAAATGAATAGTGATGTAAAACCTAGTAATGTGTTGTATGTGTACAACCCGTCAATGTAGAGAGGCACCCTACCTGGCCTCCTTAAGTGTATATGTTTATCTCTTCTTCATAAATTTCTTTTTTGAGAGTGTGTGTGTTTGTAATGGGGATTACAATGGTATCCAACATTGAATGGTGGTCGCGTGAGCGTGATAAAATGATGCTTCTTATACTTGATGTATAACTAGGCATTGCACTACTTAACCTCTTTAAATAAGCTTCTTTTTCTCCTATATATCTCCCTTTCTTTAGATATGAGAGAGATAGAATGGTTTTCATGAGGTTTATGGTGGTGTTCGACAATGCTATTCGGCCTCATTGTTTGGTGTAAGATGGTCACCAGCAGTGCTGTTAGAGTTCTTTGTGTGGCTGCTATGACATCTCGTGTTCTTCAGTTTATACATTGTTAACTTGACTTTTCGTTATTCGATTATTTTACTTTCATTTATAAAAACCCTAGGTCTTAATTTGAATTTAACATGGCTTAATTAAACATAAACTAAACTAATCAACTAATAATCAAATTCATAATGTATTATCACCCTTAATGGAGGGACCAAAAATGCAAATTAACTAAACTTATTCTTATTAATATACATAACCCCATATAACCAACCGTATACCACCATCCCACAAATTCGCAACCCTAATATCCAGCATAACCAACGATGGTATCCCCATCCTGACTTTAACCTCTTGCGTGCGCTGATAGAGACTCTTCCGTTGTCACACCCCGCTGACCGGGTCTGGCCGTGACCGACTGATACCATCATAATGCAACGGAAAATAAATAAACCTAAACTTATCATTACGTAATTTCTAATTGTTCATAGGATAAATTGTCTAAATGTCTGAATAATAGAGATTAAATTAATTGTTCATAAATAGGGAGATGGATAGGGTTGTGGCTAAGTCTCCAAGGGTCCATCTAAAGCAGCACCTATCTATTTGACACTTGGCAATTCCTCATCACTTGAAATACACACCCAAAATACGTCGACATAATGCTGGTGAGCCCATGAGTTTGCGACACGTTACCTTTCATGACAGATTTAAAATTCAATGAACTTGGTAATAACAACAAACATAATATACATACCATGATGCACTATAGAATATATTGCAATCAATCCTAACCCGAGCTTTTCCACCCAAGTGCTAAAATATATCACAATCGATGCCCAACAGGTTATGTGGCCCAATAGCCCAATTAGGGTTCGATGAACCAAGCACATTTAAGTGGGTGTTTTGGTGTGGGCTTAAGCCTAGAACCGTTGGGCCCAATTTAATGGACTCCTTAACTTTGTTTTGGTGCCAATGTGTGGCCCACTAAAGTTTCTAAAAAAAACTTGTAATTAATATATATATATATATAGGGGAGGGATCAAATGAGAACTAGCTTTTTTTCTGAGAACTCTAGGAACCAATCTCAACCACTAGTTCTCAATGGCAAAATTGTAATTAACAAAAACATATTTAAAAAATTTATAAATCAAAAAATAACAAAAAAATAAAAGCACAAAAATGTTCCCCAACTTTCCTTCTTTCATAAACAAAATATAAAAAAATTTATAAAAATTAAAAAAATTCCCGTTTTTTAACGAAATTCGTTTTACACATGTGTAATATCGGATTTACACATGTGTAAATCCAGTACTACACATATGTATAACTAGATTTACACATATGTAAACAACGGATGTACGCTTTTTTTAGAAAAATATATCAATATGGTAGGCGTTGGAAAGATAAAAAAATACTGAATTTTATGGTGAATTTTTTTTGAAAAAATGATGTCGTGAAAAAAGTTACGAACATTTAAAAAAAGGGGGAGAATGGCATGTGATTTGCATGTGATAAAAAATGAGTGGCTATGATTGGTTTCTAAAGTTCTCACAAAAAAGGTGGTTCTCATTTGAACCCTCCCCTATATATATATATATGTATATATATATATGCATGTGTATATAAATACATGTATATATATATGTATGTATATATATATATATGTGTATATTTATACATGAGTACTTTCATGTATGAGCCGGAGTATACGTGAATGCTTGGGTTTTATTCTTGTGTGAATTGATTCTTGTTTGTGTATGGCAAATGAATTGTTTCTTCGCATTATAACCGAACCGAGAACACAAAACCATATGACCACATTATTAGTATTTAATATTAACTATATATTAAATGAAATTTAGGTTAATCGGAACCCTAATCACTATGATTTCATTTACTCGTTGTTGTGTAATCAAGGAGAGTTCTAAGCCCCACTTTACTCGTATTCTTTTGGGGGAGAGGATCATGTGTTCCAATCATATTTTCATTTTATCAGTATTACTGTAACGTCACTTCTTTACTATTGTGATACCCACTTAAATCTTTATTCTCAAACCATTTATTTTAGCGAGATAGTCTTGAGTAGATCTACTAGGTTTGACAAACCCCACCCGGGCTAGTCGTGCTTGAATGACTGCACGTCAAACGGGTGTTTAATTGACCTATTATTTGTTGTTGTGGCTTGGTAACCGTAGTTGAGGCCTTCATTATTATTGCCAGCTTCAGTTGCAAAATTCATACACCAAGTAATTGGTTATGTAGACTAGTTATCTATTGATATTACTTTGTTACAGGTTGTGCTTTCAAATATGTTACTGTTTATCAAACCTTGTGAACTCACCAACCTTGTGTTGAAACATTAGTTTGTTTCTTATAGGTTCTTCAGGTGCACACGGTTAGGATTATCTCACCATTGCATTTATCATTGTTGGGTCAAATGAACAATTTACATTTTCTACTATTTACATTTTAATTAGTTTGCACATGTTTGCGCTATCTGAATTATGAATTATTATGCTTTCATAATTATTTTCAAGATTAGGTTATTAGCTATATTTTTGAGGAATTTGTAATATTAATAAGCAAATATGTTTTGTAAATGATGTGTAGCTTCGTGTAACAAGTGGCTGAGATCCTGGTATGTTACGTGTCTAATGGTAATACCACTTTTGTGGAAATTAAGGTTATAACAGATTGCTATCAGAGCCAGGTTATAGAAAACTAAAATAAATTTGCATTTCATTTGCATTGCATTTAGACTATAGTCTGATGCCTTGGTTACACACATACAGACATGTTTAGCTTTGTTTGTTGGCTTGTTTGCTTTTCTTTGCTTTGTTGAATTTCTTGCTGTTGCTCAAACCTATGAGCGGTTCTTTGCAGGAATGGCTTCATCTTCTTTTGTACCTTCTTCTTCTTCTTCTCGAGAAAAGAGACCCATTTGTTATGATTTTCGTATGAGTGGCCCATGCGTCCTAATAATAATGAGGAATTTGACTATGACCAACCATTTGCCTTACCTAGTACCCACCGGTTCACCTATGGGAATACTACCCTCATTACATGACTATGCTGATCCAGGAAAAGAATATTCATCGTACTAGGTCCGCCACAGCTGGGAACCCTTACGCTCCTACCATACCTCCCTTTACCTGTCCTCCTAAGCAGGCCATGGCTGCTATGGTAGCCATTCTGCATGTCGAGCATAGGCACGTAGCAGAGTTGTGGGACGATAATAGGGCACTAAAGAAAGGAATGTGTGAGGCAACAGAAGAAATCAAGGAATTGAAGAGACTGCTTAATGTGTTGGTATCGTCATAACAATCATGTGGGCCGTGTCACTGACCTAATTGAGTGTGTGGGTGGTGATGAAGTGGACATTATGGCATATTAATAACGACTCGAGAATCTAGAAGGTCAAGTCAACACAGTGAATGCAGTGTAGGAGCCTATTGAAGAAGATCTAGAAGATGACCCCGAGGAGGTGCTAGACGAGGATCCTAAGGAAGAGCTTGAGGAGTAGCCCGAGGATGAGCCAGAGAACAGTGTTTGAACTATCGATTGTCATTGATTTTCTAGTTTATTCGTTTCCGTAATGTAACACCCGGTTATTCTTTTAAAAGAAGATAAGAAATGAAGAATAAAAGAAGGAAACATCAATAAACCTAAGTTAAGGGGTTAAAAATGTAAAAGGGGATAAAAGTACAAAAAGATGGTGTAAAGGTGGGCATGGCCGCCCACCCTCTCTTCACGTCACCTTTTCTCATTCGGATTAGAGAGAGAGAGGGCAGAAAACTACGGGTTTTGAAGAAGAAGAAAAGAAGATGTCGAATTCAAGGTAAGAATTCAAAGTTTTTAAGTGCGAGAGCTTATACTATGACCCGGGAGGAAGCCAGAGCTGATCCAGATGTCGTGTCAAGTATGTTTCTAGTAAACCAAACTTGTGCCTCTGTATTGTTTGATTCCGGTGCTAGTAGGAGTTTTATTTCCACTACTTTCTGTGCTAAGTTGCCTATTAGTAGTAGAAGTGTTAGTGAACCATTCGATGTAGAAACTGCTATTGGTAAGTCCACTAGAATTACTGATGTGATAGGGGACTGTGCCATAGAACTAGAACGTCATAGGTTTGCTGCTAGGTTACACGTGATGCACCTAGGTGGATTCAGTGTAGTACTAGGGATGGACTGGTTAGCAACCTCTGAAGCAAACACCATATGTCGCAAGAAGATGATTCGATTAGTTGCGCCCGATGGAGATTTGGTTACGATTTATGGAGATCGTGTTACTACGATCCCGAAGGTGATTTCGATTGTGGTGGCGTGGAAATGCATGAAACGTGGATGTAGTGCCTACTTGGCATACGTAAAAGATGTGGAGGCGTCGATACCGCAATTATCTGAGGTACTAGTGGTGTGCGACTTTCCGGACGTATTTCCGGAAGACCTACCCGGCCTGCCACCGGATCACGAGATTGAGTTCCAAATTGATTTGATACCCGGTGCTCAACCCGTTGCCAAAGCACCATATAGATCAGCTCCGACTGAGATAAAGGAACCCATGAGCCAATTGCAGGAGTTAATGGATAAGGGATTCATTCGACCGAGTATCTCTCCGTGGGGTGCTCCGGTATTGTTTGTAAAAAAAAGGATGGAAGTATGCGAATGTGCATTGACTATCGAGATCTGAACAAGTTAACGGTGAAGAATCGATACCCGTTACCAAGGATTGATGACTTGTTCGACCAGCTCCAAGGTGCTAGTTGGTTCTCGAGAATAGATCTACGATCTGGCTACCATCAATTGAAGGTGAAGGAACAAGACATTCCTAAGACAGCTTTCCATACGCGTTATGGACACTACGAGTTCCTCGTTATGTCTTTTGGTCTAACTAATGCGCCAGCTGCCTTTATGGATTTGATGAATCGAGTGTGCTGGCCGATGTTGGATAGATC
>BJCM01224562.1:0-12117 GCA_018326385.1 Flaveria bidentis | reverse complement strand
TTTCTGGTTCTGGTGATTCTGACGTTGTTGTAGTTTTCCCTTCTTTAGGCATGTAATTGACCACAGTTGCAGTCTCTTTAGTGTTTGACATCGCGAGTTCCACTACAATATCTCCTTCACTAGCTTAATCATCATCTAAATCCTCAACACTAGCATTGTTGGATTCTCCCAGAAAGACAAACCAAAAGCTCCAGTCCTGTACTTCGTCATCATGGGCAGTCAAGGCTTTAGGATCCTTGCTTGACAAAATAGGACTGCTATTGGGATTATCCTGACGATTGAAGGATGAGAAAGGATTCCAGTTTCCAATCTTCTTGGGCTTCACACACTCACGTTTGAAGTGCCCCTTTTCACCATAGTTGAAACAGGTCACCTTGGTCTTCTCAAAACCAAAGGTAGTGTCCTTAGTTGCAACCAAGTTTTGTCCGGTATTCTTGACAAACTTCTTAGCTCTATGGATAGCACTTGCTAAGGCCCACATTATATCCATCCTTTCCAGCTCTTTCTCTTCCACCTGCTCGTAGTCCTCATCTGCCAAATGCCAGTTCCCTATTTTCCTAACAATTAGTCCATCATAGGAGTGGACTAGAACTGCTAAGAGATCCATGTGCTCTCTTGCTACTTCTACTATCACATTACCGAGATTCTCAGTCTTCAGTTTTGTAGCGTTTGCTTCAGGTGCAATGTATTGGGTACCAGATGACCCTGACGTTTTTGACCATAAAGTAGAGGCTTGAGAAGGACCAGCTGAACTTGACACAAAAGCCATCTGAAGTGGTGCTCCAGACGTGTTGGCTTGTGGAGTCGTGTTGTATAGTGTCGAATTCTGATCATATGAAGACTTTTGGGCTCTGTATTTCATCCTTAATTCTTCCTCTCTCAGCTTCAGCATGAAATCATTTATATCTAACTTCATTAGCATACCATTCTGTCTGAGATTGGAGACAAAGGAAACCTATTTTTCTGGCAAACCATCAGCAAAGTTTGACACCTTGTCTTCCATAGAAGTTGTCACTCCATGAGTGTGTAGCTCACTCATCAAGTGGTAGAACCTGTCAATGACATCATCCAAGCTTTCTTTACCTATCGACGAGAAGTTGTCAAACTCCTTCTTTAAAGCTTTAGCCTTAATGGCCTTTAATGATGCGTTTCCGTCATATCGTTTCTCCAATGCATCCCACAACTTCTTTGCTTGAGTGTACTCATAAAATTGATGGAAAATATCCTTAGGAATTGACTGAGTAAGTAGAGCATAAACTTTCTTTTCAGCATTGTATTTGACCTTTTGTCCATCAGTCATGCCACCTAGTGTAAGTTTGACTCCATCAGCACCTACTAGCATACTATACCCTGTCTCTATTGATTCCCACAGATTAGGATCTACTCCATTTAAGTAGATCTCGAAACTTTGCTTCCGTTGTGGGTATTCATCTAACGTGATTAGCTTAGGGGGTTTGTTGTGATTCCCCACTTCATTCTCAAGAAGCAGTAGGTTTTGAATCCGTGGATCTCTCCCTGCTGTGAATGCCGAGTATTGGTCCTCCATTACTATCAACTTTTAATCTGTGGAACAAACTTTTTCACTTGTTGGAATGAAGGTGTGCGATTGGGCTATTTGTGCGATTGAACAATGTGGATGGTTCAATCGTGCGACTGAACTAATGTGGATGGCTCAGTCGGGCGAATGAACAAGTGCGGTTGAATAATGCGAATAGACTGCTCAGTCGTACGAATGGAGGTATGAATGAGTCCAATCGTGCATATGAGGGATACGTATGTATTCAGTCGTGCGATTGAGTCAATCGTGCGACTGAAGCTGCTGGATTTCGAAAATTCATAGGTTTAAGGTGTTTTGGACGCAAAAACACGAATTTTCACTAACCCTAATTGCCATATGCCGGAAAAAGTTAAACTTTATGAACAGGAGACGTCTAAGACACCGTTTGACACGAAAAGATTACGTTTTTAGAGAAAAAACACAATTTTTGAATAAAAAACGATTGAATCACACGTAAATCAAGAGCCAAGCTCTGATACCACTTGTTAGGATTATGTATTGAACGAAATACTAACTGATAAAGGTGTATACCGAATCAAATAGCGTGGAATCCTATTTGATTGGCGATCCAATCAGTGAGAACGCACGTAGAAACAATTGTAGATTGAATCTAAACGTTAAGAACGATTTGAAATCGATCTAGTGTGATCTATGAACTTGGAACATCTTCTTAGAGGTTTTTGGACGGCTAGGGTACGTATGTAGTCGAAGTGTTCTCAATTCCTATGTTTTTCCATGAATTAAGTGGTATTTATAGGTTTGGGTTTCTCATTCGGGCAACTGAACCATTAGCATGGTTTAGTCGTGCGATTGAGCCATGTGGTTGATCCATTCGTACGACTGAATGTTCAGTCATGTGACTGAGTCAATATCATGTTACACTCGTGCGACTAATCCAGTCTCCTGGTTCAGTCGTGCAACTGAGTCATTCGCATGAAGTTTTCATGCGTATGGTCTATTAGCATGGGCCATTCGCATGAGAACTTCATATTACTAATTTTGAAAATATTTATTAAGCATTACATTACTAAGATTAATTCAAACAACCACAAACCTATATAGTCAGTTCAATAATAAACATTATAAGCACAACCACACATTGTATTTCATTAAGTACCCAATCTATTACATATGTGTAAGACAATAAAGACATATTACATTAAGCTCAGAAACTAGGTACACATGTATCTACACAAAGTGTCAAAAACCTTCGAATTTTCAAAAACAACAGCCTTCAGTCTCACGATTGGCTCAATCGCACGACTGAACTCAATCGCACACCCATTCGAACGCTTGAACTCAGTCGCTCATCCATTCGTACGACCGAACATCTTCATTCGCCTATCTCCATTCGCATACTCGATACGTACGACTAAATCCAATCGCACGATTGAATTCATTCACATACTTCATTTGCATACCTCATCCGCACGACTGAGTCATCCCCATTGGTCATCCGCATTTGTCCAATCGCACGATTGACTCATTCGCATTTTTCCAATCGCACGATTGACTCATTCGCATTTCTCCATTCGCACGAGTGAATCAACTTAGTTCTAAAGTTCAAAGTTTAACGAAATGGAAGATCAGTTCTTTGCGTTTACTGCTGGTAGGGACTCACGCATCCAGAATCTTCTGCTTCTAGAAAATGAAATTGGGAATCATAATAAACCACCTAAACTTATAATGTTAGATGATTACCCACAATGGAAACAAAGATTTGAGATCTATCTTAATGGAGTTTATCCCAATCTATGGAAATCTATTGAGACAGGTTATAGTATGCCAGTTGGTGCTGATGGTGTTAAATTAATCTTGGGAGGTATGACTGACAGTCAGAAAGCAAAGTATAATGCTGAAAAAAAGGTGTATGTCCTATTGACTAAGTCAATACCAAAGGACATATTCCATTAGTTTTCTGAGAACAAACATGCAAATAAGTTATAGGAAGCTTTGGAGAAACAATACGATGGAAATGCTATGTTGAAATCTTTGAAGGCAAAGGCCCTAAAGAAAGAATTTGATAACTTCTTGTCGATAGGAAAAGAAAGCTTGGATGATGTTATAGATAGGTTCTACTATCTAATGAGTGAGCTGCACACTCATGGGGTAATAATGTCCTAACCAGAATCCTTCACTTTATAACTCCCCTCCCACTTCAACCAGTTCAGGAGCACCTCTTCAAACAACGTTTGTGTCTAGTTCAGCCGCTCCTTCTCAAACCACAACTTCAGGATCTGAAACGTCAGGGTCATCTAGTACCAATATATTGTACCGGAAGCAAATGCTACTAAGTTAAAGACCGAGAATCTCAGAAATATTACCCTAGAGGTTGCAAAGGAGCATATGGTTCTTCTAGCAGCGGTTGTTTATTCTTATGATGGTCTAGTTGCAGGAAAAATAGGAAATTGCTATCTGGCTGATGAAGACTACGAGTAGGTGGATGAAAATGAAGTAGAAAGAATGGATGTTATGTGGGCTTTGGCTAGTGCTGTCAGAAGAACGAAAAAGTTTGTGAATAAGACTAGACTGAACTTGGTAAGCATAAAAGATACTACCTTTGGTTTTGACAAAACCAAAGTTACCTGCTTTAACTGTGGAGAAAAGGGGCACTTCAAACGTGAATGTGTTTAGCCCAAGAAAATAGGTAACGGAAATCCATTCTTAACCTTCACTCGTCAAGACAAACAAATGAGTGGAGCTATCTCATCAGGCAAAGAGACAAAGGCCTTGACTGCTCAAGATGACGAAGGGCAGGATTGGACCTTCCATTTTGTGTCTCTGGGTGAATCGAATATTGCCTGTGTTGAGGGATTGGATTATGACTATCCGAGTGAAGGGGAAATCACAGTTGAACTAGTGATGTCGGATAACGAAGATATTATGCATGTGGTAAATCACCTAGTTGAAGAAGAACTCAGAACGATAAGTTCAGAATCTCCAGCATCCGAAGAAGCTAATTCTGGATTAATGGCTAATTCAACTGAATCTTCACAGGTATGTACGAAAAACCAACTCTTTGAAAATCATGCTTGTATTGAATGTAATAAATTTAGATAAAGCATTGATCTTAAGTTTGTTAGGTTATTAGACCACAATGATAGCTTGGTAAATGATTTACAACTGTGCAGAGAAGCTAATCGGATTTTAAAACAAAATGAGTATAGTTATAAAGAGAAAATAGAACTTTTAAATAAACAACTAAGGGAAATCGAGGTTGTTGCTTTTAATCAAGCCAATGATATAAAGTTCTATTTAAATTCCTTGGAAGAAACTAAGAAAGAAATAGCAGTTTTAGAAGTCGAAGTCAACTCATTAAAACAAAAACAGAATAGTTGGACCAGTTCTTCTTACATAGTTCAACACTTAGTGAAAGAACGAAACAACGGGGAGGAGTTGGGTTACAAAGTGGTTCCACCACCACATGAGATCATGTTACATACAAAATGTAAACCAGTAAATAACAATCCAATTAAGGGTCATATGGTGTCCACTCCTCTAGTTAGTGATCCGGATTCCACAGGTAAACTGGTGAATTCTGTCACTAATGAGAAGGAGGCTACTTTTAAATCTAAAGGTAAGATGCCTATTGTGATTTTGGATGAACAATTTGAAAATGTTAATGTAAAGTCAGGTTCAAACATGTCTATTTCTGAACCCAAAACGACCAAACCAGTTAACCAACCACGTGCTCCACGTCAAAGTCCAAATAGACAAAAGGCTAAAGATGTTAAAAACGTTCAGACAATGAATTTTATTAAAGAAGCAAAAACATCTAAACAAGAAGTGTCCAAACCCAACCAGACTAAAGTCACACCTGTATCACACACTTCCCCACAGAAACAGTTCCATTAACATGTAGAAGGGAGATTTTGCTATAGTTGTGGAAAGAAAGGACTTATTGCCTCAAATTGTCCTTATTATCAGACTCCTAGACAGAAAATTGAACTTTATGATACTAAACCACATTTTTCTTAAAGGATTTCTATCTCTCCACCAAACAGTATAAATGAACCTAAAGTTCAGACTGTAGGCCGGTCGTCAATTTATCACAAACAAGCCTTACACAGAACTGGCTTATGGAAAGAAAAGTCAAGTCAACTGTCTGATGATAAGAACAATATGAAGAATGATATGCCCTCACCCTCAAATGGACAGTGGGTTGAGTTTATGATGTGTGATTCCTCTAGGTCACCCAAGACAGTTAAGGCTTAGGTCCCAAACCTAAACTGATCATTTCCTTTTAATGTGCAGGGTGTTCGTTACAGTGCTATCACAAACAGCTGGATTGTTGATAGTGGGGCATCTAGGCACATGATCGGGAATCTGTCTCTCCTTTTCAATGCCAAACAAATTAAAAGGGGACATGTATCATTTGCTGGGAAAAAAGGAGGATACATCACAACTCAAGGCGAAGTGGGAAACCAGAAAGTAAAGTTTGATAAGGTTAACTACGTTCAACAACTACAGAATAACTTGCTTTCAGTCTCCCAGATATGTGACAAAGGATTCAAACTGGTCTTTGACAATAAGAAGTGCTATGTATTGAAGAAGGATTACATTATCCCGGAGGATCAAATCTTAATATCAGCTTCAAGATATAATGACTTATATGTCTTGGATCTATCAAAAGCCTCCACAATCGATCATCAAGTTCAATGCTTCTTATCAAAGGCAACAGAGAGACTTAATCTCCTAGCATAGGAGAATAGGACACATCAATCCACGAAAGATGAATCATCTGATCTAGAATGATTTAGTAAATGAAGTTAATGTCAAGAATTTTCAACTTCCAGATTCTGTGTAGCGTGTAAGAAAGGTAAACAGACCAAGAAGTATCATAAGGCAAAGAAAGTAAATTCAATTGACCTGCCTCTCGAACTTCTACATATGGATCTGTTTGGTCATGTCAGTACCAAAAGCATCTGTACTGTAATGTAGTCACTGATGATTACTCAAGATTCTCTTGGGTGATGTTTCTAAAATCCAAATTAGAGACATTTGAATCATTCAAACAGCTGGTGACTACATTGGAATCACTCTACAAGCTGAAAGTGAGATAGATTCCCTCAGACAACGACATGGAGTTCAAGAACCAGTGGATGGAGGCGTTTTGCAAAGAGAAAGGAACTGTACACCAGTTCACATCTGCCTACACTCCATAAATGAACGGAGTTGCTAAACGAAAGAATAGAAGCTTGATAGGGATAGCACGAACGATGTTAGTAGACTCGAAACTGCCTATCCAATTTTGGGACGAGGTAGTTGCCAATGCATGTTATACCCTCAATTGAGTCTTGGTGGTCAAACGTCATGGTAAAACATGTTATGAGTTGCTCCAGCGACGTAAACCTAATCTGGAGTACCTCGAACCATTTGGCGCACCATGTACGCTGCTGAAGAAAACTCAGTTAGGGAAGTTCAGAGAGAAGGATGAAGAAGGGATTTTTCTAGGATACAATATATCGAATAAGAGAGTGTATAACAACTCAATGGGTCAAGTAGAAGTATGGTGCAACGTTGACATACAGAGATACACCACCCCCCTGTTGAAAAGGGACCCTCATTCTTTTTCAACTATGATGGATTCTTTAAGTCCTTCAGTATCCCTATCTCCCCTCCTGATGATGAGTTATCGACCAGAATGATGGTTGATGTCTTAAATACACCGTCACCAGACTCGACAACATCAATTCCACTAGGTGAATGTTCTAGTTCCTTAGGGGGAGCACTTGATGTAAGTGATTCCTCATCTGAGGATGAAGAAGTGGAGACTGAACAGGTGGACCAGGAGGAACAGGTTCCGGCTACTGCAAGTACACAAGCATCAGATGCTGATGTCTCAGACACTTTGGAACCTCAAACTCCAATAGCTGCAGATACTGACCCGGGAGTTCAAAATCTTGATTAGGAAGTAGTTGTTCCCACCACTCCCAGATCATGAATACAAGTTTATCATCCTCTGGACAACGTCATAGGGGATGTACAATCGAGAGTTCAGACAAGAAATCAGCGATACTCAGCTGATTATGCCTCTGTCATGGAAAAAGGCTATCTTCACGACGGTGCGTATCGATGTTTTGTGTCTTAATTTGAGCCAAAATATGTTAGTGATGCCTTAAACGATGAGGCATGGGTTAGTGCCATACAGGAAGAACTCCTATAGTTCAAGAAGCTAGGAATATGGACACCGGTGGATAGACCAAAAGGTGCTAAAGTAATTGGTACTAAATGGGTCTTGAAATGCAAGAAAGATGACCAAGGGGTCATAATTAGAAACAAGGCTTGACTTGTCGTTCAAGGTTTTAGACAAGTAGAAGGAATCAATTACAATGAAGTGTTTGCACCCGTGGCTAGAATGGAAGCAATCCGTATCTTCCTAGCCTATGCATCTTACATGAAGATCAAAGTTTATCAACTAGATGTCAAGAGTGCATTCCTTCATGGTGAAATCCGCAAGACAGTGTATGTCAGTCAACCCGAAGGATTTGAGGATCCTTATCATCGGGACAGAGTTTACAAACTGGACAAAGCTCTCTACGGGCTCCATCAAGCCCCAAGAGCCTGGCATGAAAAACTCTCGAATCATCTTGTGAAACACGGTTTTTGCAGAGGAATGATTGATTGTACACTATTCATCAAAGAAAAGGATGGTGGCTTACTGATCGTACAGATTTATGTTGATGATATAATCTTCGGTTCCAGAAATGAAGAGTTATGTAAAGAATTTAAATCTGTCATGAAATCAGAATTTGAGATAAGTGCAATAGGGGAGATGAAGTTCTTCCTAGGATTACAGGTGGATCAGACACCAAAAGGAATCTTTCTACATCAGACTAAATATGTAGGGGATATCCTCAGTCGATTTGACATGGAGAACGCTTCAGCTGCTGGAACTCCACTTGCCACGAATCATGATGTGGCACCCGACGAAAACAATGATCTGGTTGATGCTACAGTGTATAGAGGAATGATCGGATCCCTTATGTATCTCACAAAATCTCGACCTGATATCATGTACGCGACATGTCTTTGCTCGAGATATCAGGCAAAACCGAAAGTCAACCATCTCATAGGTGTTAAATGGATTTTCCGTTATCTGAAGGGTACTCCAACACTCGGGTTGTGGTATCGTCATCACGATGATTTTGAACTTACAACGTATACTGACTCAGATTATGGTGGTTGCAATATGAACTACAAGTCAACGTCTGCAGGATGTCAATTCTTTGGGAGAAGATTAGTCACCTGGCAGTGTAAGAAACAGATATCGGTTGCTCTGTCAACTTGTTAAGCTGAATACGTTGCTGCTGCAAGTTGATGTTCGCAGATCATTTGGATTCAACAGAAAATGTGTGACTACGGTTTGCAATTCTCTAATACTCCTATTTTTGTTGATAACTCCGCTGCTATTGCTGTCACCAAAAATCCAGTCCAACATCCTAAAACTAAACACATCGGAATTAAGTATCACTTTATACGTGACTGTTTTGAAAAACAATTAATCGACGTGGTTAAAATAAATACAGATTTTCAACGAGCCGACCTCTACACAAAAGCATTTGGTAAACCAAGGTTTTTATATCTATTAGAGGTTAATGGCGTCAAAATGAAAAGTGATGTGATTTCAGAGGAAGAAAATGCCTAGTCCGACATTCTTTAATTTTATTTTATTTTATTTTCCTGTTTATTAAAATCCAAAAACACAAAAATATTTTTTGTTTTAGAATTTTAGGGGGAGAATAGGTTAGATTAGTTTTAAATTAGCTGCTTTATTTATTTACTAAAAAAACATGGGAGAAGGACAACTTAGCTAAAATGAATATAATCAAATCTGTGATACCGATTCAACGTTTATGGAAAATGATAGTACACAGGGAACAGATTGTTTGGGACTTCAAAAGAGTTTAACCGATTAAGATGCAAAATCTAAGTATAAGTCTGAAAAGTCTAAGCAAAATAAAAGGAAAAATGATAGTAAAACTAGTATGCTACCGAGGTAACATAGAGAAAGTAGACCTAGAGGCTGCTAGTTCATTACATGATGTGTTGGTAGATTCAACACAATAGATGAGTAGACCTCATTGGTGATTTCAACTACAAACTAAGTTGTTCAACTTGCTGTGGGTTCCCATCTTATCCCTGGTTAACACAATCAACGCAATTTCGATAAGGGGTGAAAAGCAAAATAAATGCCACAAATGTGTGTGGACGACATAAAAAATGAGCAAAGCTCATGGCAAAATGCAAAATGCAATCAAGCTAATAACTTACGTTGTTAGTACGTTATATGCAAAAAGAAAAATAAATTCTCTAACAAGTAGATAGGTTGTGTGCCTCTCTGCTGTGCGGTGGCACTGACCCGAGGATAAGCATAACCTAAATATTCTAGAATTCATTGTTGTTTGCGCCTCTCTGCTGTGTGGTGGCACTGACTTGAGGCTTGGCATCTCTTTGAAAGCTCTTAGAATAGTTTCTTCTTGTCAAAATACCCATAGACCGCTCAAAAATCTCCTGAGGAACGTTGATTACCATATAAGTGTGTGATCCACAAATACTTGTTGAAATAATTAAACCATAAATCATCACCAATGTGTGTCAAAAATCTGTGTATGGATTTAAGAGGACAAGCATACTAACAATCATCGTGACTTGCAGTTCTTGAAAGTCAAAATCATTGTGTGCACATTGTAGCTCTAGTATGATTTCCTAAAATTGCTATTGACTCTCGGTCAAAACAAAAATCTAGCATCAAAATAGTTTATTAACATGTCCAAAATGATTCGGATATACCTGTATGATTCCATAATGAATTGTACAAGAAATGATAAACTAGAATTGAAGCTGTGCTGTCCATGGAATTAAAATTGATTAGATGTACTCTAATAGGTTTAAATCCATCTCAAATCAAAAATACAAAAATCTATCTTGTTCTGTTTCTTTTAATTTCTTGTTGTTTTATTTATTTATTTTTAGTCATTTGGTAGGTAAAAGTCGGACTGTGTATTTGGATTCAATCTGTAAATCACTCACTAAAATGGGTCACGTCTGAGGTGACCAATCGGGCTTTAAGTTAAAAAGATCACGTCTGAGGTGATGAAACAGTTTTTCAAATTAAAATGATCATGTCTGAGATGATCCCGTTCATAACATCTTATCAATAATTAAAATGTTAAGTATTTGAAAGTGCATAATGTCAAACTCATAAGTATGAGCCATTCGCATGACTGGACTATAAGTATGGACCAGTCGTACGATTGGATCATATGTATGGGCCAATCGCACGATTGAACCATACGTATGGACCAGACGTACGATTGGACCATATGCATGGGTCAATCCACACGATTGGATCACAAGAGTGAACCAATAGCACGAATGGATGTGACCGACTGAGTCAGTTGCACGACTGAGACCCAGTCGCACGACTCAACGTGACCGAATGAGCCAGTCGCACGACTGAGCCCCAGTCGCCCAAATGAAGCGGCGGATTGGTCCAGTCGCCGGACTGAAGATAAAAAGCAGTATAAATATGGTGAAGTTGGTCGGACATTCTCATCACCCTTCAATCGCTCCCAGATCGCCTGAAAGCAAACATACTCTACCAAAATTCGATATCATTGATGTCGCACTGAGATTGTGTTACTAACGTGTACTCTCATTCTACAGGTACTCAGTGAATGAAATCGCACAAAATGCGTTGTGTAATCAAACCCTAACATACCCAATTTGATCAAAATCAAGAAATCTGTAAAAACCTTCTAATAGACCACCTAAATGTGCAAAATCGTTTAAATGAAGGTCATACAGTGATAGTTACGGTCCCTGCGAATCTAACGAGTCTAAACACAACGTTTAACATCATGTTTTGACCTAGATTAAAGGTTAGAGTGGCGAACAGAGAGTTAGGTGAATGGACACTCCGAATGAACTTCAATCGCACGATTGCGCCGGGCGAATGACTCAATCGACCGAATGAACAAGGCGTATGAGTTCGATCGCATGATTGAACTCAACCGCATGCTCAATCACCCGGTTGAACTCAACTGCATGCTCAATCGCCCGGTTGAACTCAGCCGCATGGTCTAATCACCCGATTGAACTCAGCCGCTTGTTCAATCGCTCGACTGAACTCAGTCGCATGCTCAATCACACGATTGAACCAGACTGATCTCAGAACAGTTTAATTTTAATAGTTTCTGTTATGGATAAATGTCATGTTTATGTGTCTTGTGTTACAAAAAGATAGCAGATAGGTGGATCATCAACACCAATCATAATATTTGTGCTCACTTGGATGCTACCACTTGGAATGCTGTTGAGTTTGTTGGTATCATTGCATTTCTGAGGAGATCAAGGATCTACAGAGCCATATCAACTCCATGAACACCCTACCGGTCTATACAGCAGGCCTTCTGGGAAGGTGCGTCAGTTGATAGATTTAGATACATGTGTCCCTAGTTTCTGAACTTAATGTAATATGTCTTTAATGTCTTACACGTTTGTAATAGTTGGGTACTTAATGAAATGTAAATGTTTGGTTGTGTTTATCATGTTTA
>BJCM01224556.1:0-12266 GCA_018326385.1 Flaveria bidentis | reverse complement strand
TTACAAGATGAAAGTCTATTACATTTAAGATCACTAGACTAGAACTAGGGACATGTGTACCAACAGGTACCTGGCTGAGCAGCAATCAGGTGCTTGCGAATGCAGCCGGCAGTCCCTGGATGTACCTCTTGATCATCCTTGACACCGACGTCACCTGATCCGGCACCAGCCTCGCCATCTCGTTGAATTTAGTGGTGTACTGCTGGTGGGTCATGGTTCCCGCTTCAAGTTGCAAGAACTCCCTCTCGATTTTATCGAGTTCCCTGTGAGGATAGAATTCCTCGATCACCAACTACTTAAACTCCTTCCATCGCATTCTCCCGATAGCTCTGGCACCCTCAGCTTGGACAATATTGTCCCACCAACACAGCGCTGAATCTACGAAAGAGTGAGTTGCGAACTTCACCTTCTGGTCCTCGTGGCACTCACTGATCTCCAAGAATGCCTCCATCTCCCTCACCCAGCGGTGAGCGGTAGCAGCATTGCCATTTCCATCGAAAGTTGGGGGCTTACACATTTGGAACGCCCCATAACTGCACCCTCCAGTTGCTACCCCCACTACATCATCCTCCTCCTCATCGGACAACACAGTCTCAGGCTTCGGTTGTTCCTCTTCCCCTTTGCTTCCCTTGCCCGATGATCCCTTTCTAGTCATCTTCTCCTTCCTCTCCTTGCTTCTTATAGCCCTTATGACTTCAGTCACCATAGACGGTAAGACTGTCAGTATGACCTGATGTACTTCATCAGCAATTGCTTCCCTAGCTGAGGCGTTCAAGCTAGCATTATCATTCTCTTCGCTCCGGCCATGAATATCAGGGTTCTCATGGGTCGTCTCAAGAGCCTTAGCACTTCTCCTAGTCACACGTGGATGGCCTCTACCTCCAGGAGTCTTGGAAGATTTCTGTCCAGCCATCCTCTAACACACTATAAGATTCAAACACTAACGCGGTCATTCAAGGTAATAACTTATTTTATGTCAAGTATAGTAAGTCCCAAATTACAGTGGCCAGTTGTTATTAGCCACTTACTTTACTCTTCATACCCCAAGCATTTCCTATCCTGACTTAATCAATATCTAAATCTACTAAGAGCACATAAATCAAATAACATGCGCACATATTGTCGATTAACATTAAGAAAAGACAAACCTGATGGCACGTAGCTACTCGGGCTGACATCCCTCCAATTGTCCCGTTTTCAGTTTAAGTTTAGGTTTTAAAAATTTATTTAACCTAATTCTCTTAAACTTTGGCTCTGATACCAACTTGTAAAGCCCTGTTCCCAGAGACCTCGCAGTTGGTCATTCACAACATTAAATACATTAAACATTATAAATTTACAAGCTTAAGCAGCGGAAATTATTTTAACAAAAACCATTCATTTCATTCTAACACTGTTGTTGAGAAATACACTATTGTTTAACCGATTACAAAAGAATTGTTTAATTGAATTACAAAACAACAGCAATAACAAGTATGAATGGATGTTAGTATTTCCCAGCCGAGTAGCTTCACCCTCGTGCCATCCTCAGCAATAATTACCTGCCAACTGCAAATGTATAAAAGTCAGCATTGTTGAGTGAATTCTAGTTTTAAAAGTAATAAAATACCTTCTGTAAGGTATACATATGAAAATACTCTTTCTATGAAAATTCATCTCTTTATACGTGAGCACGCATTAACTATACAATCAGGTAATGCTTCTTCTCTTTATTATGTAGCCTTGTTTATTTTGTACTCTTTTATTTTTATCTTTCACTGTCTATGTGGACCGATGAGCAATACCCTAAACTATGTGCGCGGGGAAAAATGGTGATGGGCCCTCTGATTCCCTCAAAAGGGCTCTGATTACGTATACAAGGCCGGCCCAATCACCTGGGGTACACTGCAAAGGTCCGCCAATCTCAATTGACTGGCCCCGTGTGCATCATAGGGTAGCTAACCCGCATCACAGTTGAGCTAACGACAACATGGTTGTGTCCCTCCTATAAGCTTGCAAGACTTTTTAACATTTAAATTAAGTTCCACTTCTCTTCTTCATTGCTCTTTCACTTTATTAAAGTAGTAATACTTTACGTTATGATAATAAACACACCACGTAAAGTCACATACTAATAGAAATAATAATAATAATAATAATAATAATAATAAGGAACAAATATAAAGCAGTCATAATAATGCATGAAACCCAACATTAAAAAGCCCTAGTCAAACCTCGATCAAAACCCTAGAAGCACAGACTCCTAAAAATTCTGTAATAAATTCTAAGTGTTTAGGCGTTTTGACACTATTTGGGCGCATGAGCCCTGTTTGGGCGTTTCATCACTATGCAGGCGCATTACCCAATACTTAATTGTTTCAACACTTAGGCGCATGAGCTATTCAGATGCATGGGCAATATTCGGGCGTATGGTCCATTCGGACGCATGGACACTTAGGCGTATGGACACTTAGGCGCATGGCCATTCGAACGCATGGACATTATTGGGGCGCATGGCCCTACACTTAGTCATCTGCTTTTAAATTTCTAGGCGCATGAACCACTGTTTAGACGCATGAGTTACACTTAACATTTCTAAGGCATTTCCAGGCGCATGAACCTTCTGCTTAACATGTTTCTAGGATATTTCCGAACCCAAACATCAAGCCTAATTGTTCTAAGCTTACCAAGGCCATTCTAAGCATGAACAACATAATAACACCTAAGGAACATCATCAAACATGCATAATACATACGGGTATACATACATAAACAATGTAAAATCGTTTAAATACATTTTCAGCCCCAAAGAGAGTTTAAAACAAATAAAACTAGGGTCTAGAAACTCACCTGGTGCAACTTTGGGTGTATCTTCCTTCTAACCTGTATGCAAATAAGTTCAAACACCTAAAAAAACACACCAAACACACACACACGAACACACACACAACACATAAGCACATAAGCATATAACCCAGACAAAACCCATCATAAACACTTAAAAAACTTTCGATTCTTACCTTGAATTCAACCTCCTCTTCTTCTTCTTCTTTAACCTGTAGTTTTCTGCTCTCTCTCTCTCTAATCCGAATAAGAAAAGGTGATGTGAGGAGAGGTGGGCGGCCATGCCCACCTTTACACCAACTTTTTGTACTTTTATCTCCTTTTACATTTTTAACCCCTCAACTGGGTTTATTGATGTTTCATTCTTTTATTCTTCATTTCTTTTTCTTCTTTTAAAAGAATAACCAGGTGTTACACTCTATTTGGTTTACATCGTTGAAGTAACTCGTAACACGTCTTTCCATGGCGTTTAACTACCAGAACTCGATTTAACGTGTAACACGCATTGGCTACTGCCTCATTCCAAAATTGGATAGGCAGTTTTGAGTCTGCTAGCATTGTCCGTGTTGTCTCTATTCAGTTGCGATTCTTTCTCTCAGCAACGCCATTCATCTGAGGAGTGTAGGCGGAAGTGAACGGTGCACAATTCCCATTTCTTTGCAGAAAGCCTCCATCCATTGGTTCTTGAATTCGGTTCCGTTGTCTGAGCGTACTTATCTTACCTTCAGCTTATATAGTGACTCCAGCGTAATTACTAACTCCTTGAATGACTCAAATTTTTTTGACTTTGATTTCAGAAACATCACCCAAGTGAATCTTGAGTAGTCATCTGTAACTACATAGCAGTACAAGTCGCCCGCAATGCTTCTTGTACTGACTGGTCCAAACAGATCCATGTGAAGAAGCTCAAGAGTCAGTTCAATGGAATGAACCTTCTTTTCCTTATAAGACTTCTTCGTTTGTTTGCCTTTCTTGCAGGCAACACAAAAATTCGGGAGTTGGAAGTTTTTGACGTTTACTCCCCGCACTAGATCATTCTGGATCAAGTGATTCATCTTCCGCGGATTTATGTGTCCCATTCTCCTATGCCAGGAGATTGAATCCTTCTCGGTAGCCTTTGACAAAAAGCACCAAACTTGATGATTCGTTGTGGAGGCCTTTAATAGATCCAACACATAAAGGTCATTATATCTTGAGGCAGACATTAAGACTTGGTCCTCCGGGATCACATAGTCCTTTTTCAGGACATAGCACTTTTTGTTATCAAAAACTACCTTAAATCCTTTGTCACATATTTGGGATACAGAAAGTAGGTTGTTTTGAAGTTGTTGAACGTTGTAACCTCCTTTATTTCCTACAGAAGAAACATGACCTCCTTTAATTTTTTTGACGTTTGATAGGAGTGCCCGGTTTCCTGTTATGTGCCTTGATGCTCCGCTATCTACGATCCAAGTGTTAGTATCGAAACTATAGCGAACACCCTGCACATTCAATGGAAATCATTAGTTGAGGTTAGGGACCCAAGCCTTAACTGGCTTGGGTGACCCAGAGGTATCACATATCATAAATTCCACCCATTGACCTTTTGAGGGTGAGGGAAGATTTGTTGTCTTCTTGTTCTCATTATCAGATGCAAGGATGGACTTTTCTTTCCATAGGCCAGTCTTATGTAAGGCCTGTTTATGATAAACAAACGACTGGTTGATAGGTTGAACTTTATGTTCACTGACTCTTTTTGGTGGAGACATGGAGCTTCTATTGGAAGAACTTGCTTTAGTGTCATAAAGTTCAACCTTTTTCTTTGGTGTCTGATAATAAGGATAGTGAGACGCGATGTGTCCATACTTTCCACCGTTGTAACATAATCTGCTTTCGACTTGACGATTTAACTGTTTCTGTGCATAAGTATGTGACACACGTGTGACTTTATTCTGTTTGGATTTTGACACTTCTTGTTTAGATGGTTTATCTTGTTTAAAAAAATTAATTGTATGAATATTTTTAGCATCTTTTCCTTTTGTTTATCTGGACTTAGACATGAAGCACGTGTGTGGTTAATTTTTTTGGTCCTTTTGGGTTCAGAAATAGACATGGTTGGCCCAGACTTTACTTTAACCTGTTCAAATTGCTCGTCCAGATTAACACATGGCATTTTACCTTTTGATTTTGAAGTGGCCTCCTATAGTTTAGTGCCAGATTCATTAGATTTACATGTGGAATCTGGATCACTTACAAGAGGAGTTGACACAACATGATCCTTGATTGGGTTATTATTTAATGGTTTACTTTTGGCATTCATCAAGGTCTCATGTGGTGGTGGTACCACTTTATAACCCAAACCCTCCCTGTTGTTGTGTTCTCTCACTAAGTGTTGGACGATGTGAGAGGAACAGTTTTTGCTTTAATGAATTTACTTCTACTTCTAAAACTACCTTTTGTTTCTTAGTGCCTTCTAGGGAGTTTAGATAGAACTTAATGTCATTTGCCTGGTTAAAAGCTACAACTTCAGTTTCCCTAAGTTATTTGTTCAAAAGTTCTATCTTGTCTTTATAACTGTGCTCATTTTGTTTTAGAATTCTATTTGCTTCCGTGCATAGTTGTAAATCATTTACTAAGCTATCATTGTGATCTAATAACCTAGAAAATTTTAAGTCAATGCTTTCTCTAAATTTATTACATTCAATGCATGCATGACTATCAAATAAGCGATCAGTGGTACTTACCTGAGAGGGAGTGGTTGAACCAGCCATCAAGGCAGAGTCTGACTTTTCTGGTTTTGGTGATTCTGAACATTTTATGCTTGTCCCTTCTTCAGACAGGTGCTCGACCACGTTTGCAATTTCTTCAGCGTTTGACATCACGAGTTCCACTACTATATCACCTTCACTTGCTGAGTCGTCATCTAAGTCCTTGACACTAGCAATATTGGATTCTCCCGGAGACACAAACCGAAAGCTCCAATCTTGTCCTTCATCATCATGAGCAGTCAAAGCTTTAGGATCCTTGCTTGACGAAGTAGGACTACTTGTGGGTTAATCCTGACGATTGAAAGATGAAAATGGATTCCATTCTTGTCTTCTTGGGTTTCACACATTGACGTTTGAAGTGCCCCTTTTCCCCACAGTTGAAGCAAGTAACTTTGGTCTTGTCAAAACCAAAAGTTGTGTCCTTAGTTGCAATCAAGTTCTATCCGGTCTTCTTGACAAACTTCTTAGCTCTCCGAACAGCACTTTCTAAGACCCATATTATGTCCATTTTTTCCAATTCTGTCTCGTCTACCTGCTCGTAGTCCTCATCTGCTAGATGGCAGTTCCCAATTTTCCCAGCAACTAGTCCATCATAGGAGTGGATGACAGCTGCTAAGAGGTCCATGTGCTCCTTTGCTACCTCTACTGTCACATTCCCGAGATTCTCGGTCTTTAGTTTTGTAGCATTAGCTTTAGGTGCTATGTATTGGGTACCAGACGACCCTGATATGTCAGATCCTGAAGAAGTGGCTTGAGATGAATTAGCTGAGCTCGACACAAATGCCGTCTGAAGTGGCGCTCCAGACGTTTTGGCTTGTGGAGTTGAGTTGTACAGTGCCGGATTTTGATCATATGAAGACTTTTGGGCCTTGTACTTCATTCTCAACTCCTCCTCTCTCAGCTTCAGAATGAAGTCATTGATATCTAACTTCACTAACATATCATTTTGTTTGAGGTTGGAGACAAAGGAAACTCACTTATCTGGCAACCCATCTGCAAAGTTTAAAACTTTGTCTTCTATATATGTGGTAACTCCATGAGTGTGCAGCTCACTCATTAAATGATAGAACCGATCAATGACATCGTCCAAGCTCTTCTTTCCTATTGACGAGAAGTTGTCAAACTCCTTCTTCAATGCTTTAGCCTTTAGAGCTTTTAACGATGCATTTCTGTCATACCTCTTTTCCAAAGCATCCCACAACTTCTTAGCTTGCTTGTTCTTAGAAAATTGATGGAAGATATCCTTAGGAATTGACTAAGTTAGCAAGGCATAAACTTTCTTCTCAGCATTGTACTTTACCCTTTGTCCATCAGTCATGCCTCTTAATGTAAGTTTGACTCCATCTGCACCTACAGGCATGCTATACCCTGTCTCTATCAACTCCCACAGATTAGGATCTACACCATTCAAGTAGATCTCAAATCTTTGCTTCCACTATGGGTAATCATCTAACGTGATTAGCTTAGGGGGTTTGTTATGATTTCCCACTTCATTTCCATAAGCAATAGATTCTGGATCCTTGAATCTCTCCCCACGGTGAACGCTAAATATTGATCATCTATTACTATCAACTTTAAACTTTGGAACAAACTGTTTTACTTGTGAGAATGAAGGTGTGTGATTGGACAACTCGTGCGATTGAACAATGCGAATGGCTCAAACGTGCGAATGAACCAATGCGAATGAATCAATCGTGCGTATGGACCGGTGTGGATGAACAATGCGAATGGACAGTTTAGTTGTACGAATAGATGTACGAATGAGTCCAATCGTGTGTATCAGGGATGCGGATGAATTCAGTCGTGCGATTGAGTCAATCGTGCGACTGAAGTTGCTGGAGTTTTGAGAATTCGAAGGTTTAAGGTATTTTGGACGCAAAAACACGAATTTCTCACTAACCCTAATTGCCGTATGCCGGAAAACGTTAACTTTATGAACTGGAGACGTCTAAAACACTGTTTGACACAAAAAGATTGCGTTTTTGAGTGAAAAATATAATTTTTATATCAAAACGATTGAATCACACGTAAATCAAGAGCCAAAGCTCTAATACCACTTGTTAGGATAGTGTAAGGGATGAAATACTAACTGATAAACATGTATACCAACTCAAATAGTGCGGAATCCTATTTGATTAGCGATCCAATCAGTGAGAACGTATGTAGAACCAATTGTAGATTGAATCTAAATGTTAAGAATGATTGGTAATCGATCTAGTGCGATCTATGAACTTGGAACAGGTTCTTAGAAGTCTCTGGACGGATAGGGTACGATTTAGTACCTAGGTATTCGAAGTGTTGCATTTTTCCACGATTTAAGTGGTATTTATAGGTTAGGGTTTCTAATTCATGCGACTGAACCATTAGCATGGTTTAGTCGTGCGATTGAGTCATGCGGTTGATCCATTCGCACGATAGAGTGTTCAGTCGTGCGACAGAGTCAATCTCATGTTACAATCATGCGACTGATCCAGTCTCCTGGTTCAGTCGTGTGACTGGTTCATTAGCATGAAGTTGTTCATGCATATGGTCCATTAGCATGGGCCATTCACATGAGAACTTCATATGACTAAGTTTGAATATATTTCTCAGTCATAACATTACTAAGGTTAATTCAAACAACCACAAACCTATATAATTAGTTCAATATGCGTTAATAAACAATAAACATTCATACATTGAAACATTCAACATTAAGATCATTCATCATATAATCTGTTTCATTCAACTCATATATTTCATTTACATTGAGGACATGACAGACATATTACAATAGATCATAAACTAGGTACATATGCATCTACAGTATATATATATATATATAAGATTTACAAGTAGCAATTTATGTCAATGGTTATGAATCATACGAGTTTATAGAACACATATACCTACAATCAAACCTCGACAGATTACAAGTTTACAAGTTTATATGATAGACTAAGTGTATTTGGTTCCCATGATAAACAAGTCATACGTCATCAGGAGCCGTCAATACATCGGCTTTAGCACCAAATAGGCTTGTCAGGCCCATAGATCTATGATGTCGCCAGACTAGAAATAGTTAATGATTGTCAACGTATAATGTATCTCATATAACACTCATAATAATATCAATAACCATGACAAAAAGTAAAGATGAATTGCATGTGTATTTACAAGTATCAAGATGTTTACAAGTGTAAGTTTATAAGGTTAACATGTTTCACCCCAAATAGGTGTGAAATTAAGTAAAAAAAAGGGGCATTGAGAACTCACATGGAAAACTCACATGGAAACAAGTATAAGAATGATGATTAATAAGAATAATAATAGGCGTCGTTCCAATGTAAACTGTCACAAGGCACCTAAATATAAATATTTACAAGATTTGAACTTAATAATAAGTTTTAACGAATTAACAAGGACTAGGGTTTCAAGTTGGTATTTGGATGTTTTGTTAACTTAATTAAATAAAATGAAATAATTAATTATGTTTTGATTTAATGAGAAAATAAAATATACTAATTGAGCATTTTTGTATAAAGAAATGCAAAAGGAAAAATCTTTTGTAATAAAATTTAGTTATAAGTTTGAATAAACTTTCATAACTTTTAAAATAATCATTATTTAAACAATAACATATATAGATATTGTTTGAACAAATATTTTAATGATTTAAACCACAAGTAAAAGTCTATTTTATAAGAAAATTAACTAAATATATTATTTGTCTAAACTATTTAATAAAAATATTAAAATATTATATTAAATAAATTTACAGAAAATAATATGGTGTCTTAAAAATTTAACAAGTTTATAAACTGAATTTTGTATAAATTTAAAAAAAATTGGATTTAAATTGAAGACCTAAAAGCCTTAAAACAAAAACATGAGGTTCCCCGGGTTTGAATCGGGGATCTCCTATTCGAGGGGCAAGTATGTTACCAGTGAACCAAGGGTCGTGGCCATGTTAGGTCTCGGCCTTAAATGTTAAAAAGCAAAGATACAAAACAACCCCCAAATCCGATAAACCCTAGATTGTTCTTGGATCAAATTGAGCATGGATTTGATGTTGTTAATGAAATCAACCATAGGGCTTTTGATCCCTAGATGAAACTGAGCATTTTGGTGTATGAAACGTACGCGATTTGATACGAATTGATGGAGATGAGTATGAGCACAGTCGCGATCATGAGGAAGACAAGTTTTTGGTATGAATTGATAACACCACCCAAATTAACCTTGTGTAAAGCTTGGGGGATTGAGTTCAACCAAAAGCCTCTTGTCAATTAGAATTCAAAACTCTCGAACAATGATGAACTCTTAGTTGCAGATCGCGATGTTCTTTTGATTCCAATACTCCTGATAATCTCTGTTTTGATGTAATTAAACATATCATTAGGTTCTAAATGATTAAGTGTACGTTTATGCTCAATTAATTTGATTATTAACTCGATTGAGAACTGAAACGAATGAAATTGATTTAAGTTTCGGTTTCAAGTTTAAATTTGTTGGAATACCTTCGGTTCGTTCGATTTATTGGAGGTCAAGAATTTCGAAACTGACTTAGACGATTAAGATATTGCTTAACGACATTTTTAATCGAGTCTTTTGGGTGTTTAGGGCTCGTCGGAGGTGGCCGGACTTCCTTGGTCGGCGGTCATCGAGGAAAAGAAGGGGTTTGGGTGGTTTTAAAGAAAAGTTACACATTGGGTCCGTGATGTTTTGCATAGTTGATATTTTATGTTAAACCTTTTTGTAATTTAAGTTTTAAAATTTACATTTATGGCCCAAACTTATAAAACCCTAATTTGTAAAACCATATTTAATTAATAAATAATATTTTATATATTATATTTTAAAAGTATTTATAACCCTTTTTAAATCTTAGAAAATTGTTTTACAATTTCTTTTTTTATTATAACTTTATAATTAAGACCATAATTAAGACTAAAGTTCATTAATGTTTGTAAAACATGCGAATTGAATTGTTTGAAATTAAATGGTTTAATTTTCATAATCATTTATGAAAACCTTATAAGTTTTGTCAATAAATTTCACTTCATAAATTATAAAATTTAAATTGAATATAAATGGTAAACTCATTGTATTTGAAAGATTAAAATAACTTAAATAGCTAAGTTATAAATTTGCTTTCTAAAATTGACAAATAGGTTTGGTCATATTTTAAAATAGGTGGATGTTACAGTCTCCCATACTTTAAGAAATTTTGTCCCGAAATTTAATCACGATGGACTAATTTCAAGAAGATGAGGAGACTTGGATTTCATTTCACGTTTGCAAGTGAACTTTTGAAGACGTTTAAATTCAACAAGTTTAGTTATGATGTTTTACTATGCTTAAATTTATTAAATTTCATAATTCATGATTTCATGTGTTTCTTGACAAAGTGAGTAAGATCATTAATTTAGAATTTTAGTTGATAAACTTTTGTATTTTAGACGGTGCAAGGCGGTTAAAAAGGTTTTGACACAACACCATGTTTTTAGATCAACACAAGACTTCAGCTTAACGATCATGAATTGATAGATTTCATAGAAACTTCTCAAGCAAGTAACTTTAACAGGGTTCTTAGATGATCGATTTTTGTTTACTTATATCATTGAGGTTTCAAAGTTTCATTAGTGTAACGTTGATACGAGAATCACGTTTGTTAAGATTAAGGATTCAATTTAGAATAAGAGCATCATTGTAATAGGTTTTCAGGATAAGAGTGGTTTTGAGGGGAAGGCATCAGAAAGATTATTAAAAGTCGTTATGAGAATTGGGTAATGAGTTTTAAGGTCCAAGAAGACAAGATCAAAGATAAGATAATGAAAACAAGATGTTTCAAAGTGTAATGTTTGGTTTACAACCCAAAGCATTACGTTGACTTATCAAAGTATTAGGTCAACCACAACCTTAATGAAATCATGTGTACCTATAAGCAGACACTCACCCCAAAGGTTCCTAGGTAAGGTAAACGGATCCATCGGTGGATTTGTATTTATATGAATACCTTTCCTAGACAGAACACCTCAAGATACAGGCATCACGCTCTTCCAACATTACATGTTTCAAGTTGTACGACACAGACTTTGATGAGACTTGAAACCATGAATACCAATTCAAAGCTCATTTTGAAAACATTTGATTTAGGCACATAATGCCTTAGAATATAATTTAAGGTTCGTGTGTGCATTGATAAGATTCAAAGTATAAGAATAAACACATAAGGCATATAATCACATAATCAAGTATAAACACATAATGCACATAAAATCCTATCTAAGCATATAAAATATATGAGAGAAATCATGTGTAAGGGTACTTAGTTATAGTTAAGGTCATTCCATTTCTAATTACCTAATTCCTTATAACCATGGCTCTGATATGAATCTGTTACACCCCGACCGACGGCCGAATCATCGAGGTGGACGAATGTGAAACGATTGTTCATAGCAAATGGAACTAATAAGTTGAAATAATATTAAATATCTTTTTTATTGAACATTACAAGACAATTAAATCATTACAATACAAACAAGATATAAACAACGACATACAATTTTCAATTAAACTAAGTCCAAGTCCTATATGAGCACGAAGAGATCCTCAAGTATCAAACCTAAAACATGTTAAAAATAGATGGTCAACTTTGAAAGTTGATGAGTTTCCATAGGTTAAACACACACACACACACACATATATATACAT
>BJCM01224542.1:0-10931 GCA_018326385.1 Flaveria bidentis | reverse complement strand
AAAAACCAGTAAAAGAGGGGTCCTAGAACTCACCTTTGCAGCTCTTGAGTATGGCTTCTTCCAAACTCGTTTGCAAAATTGAATTCAACCATTTAGAGACCCACTAAAAACATACCCGAACACATACAAACACACATAAGCATAAACTTGAGGACATAACCGGTTAAGAACATCATAACAACACGAATTCTCACCTTGAATTCAAATTCTTTCTTCTTGTTCTTCTTCAAAGCCAAGAATATCTCTACTCTCTTCCTTTCTCTCACTAAAATCCTAAAGATTTGTGTGTAGAAAGGGTGATGGGCGGCCATGCCACCTTTATCACCAACTTTTCAAACATTTTGTCCTTTTGGACACTTTTTACCCCTAAACTTGGGTTTTATTTCTTTTTCCTTCTTTTCTTTCACTTTATTCACTCTTTCCTTGACTTTAAAATAATCGGGTTTTACACTCTTCTTCACAAACATCTATTGAAACCCCATGCATAAACTTTGGTTCAATATCATCCTCATCATTGGTAAAGGCCAAGACCAACAAGGCTTGGTTTCCAATAGAAACTAACCTTTTTCACCTTATGTGCAGGGACATCCCTATGACAAGAACAATAATGTATGGATTGTAGATAGTGGATGCTCCAGGCACATAATAGGGAACTGATCTCTGCTTCAACAATTTTAACATTTTGATGTAGGTCATGTCCAGTTTGGAGGTGAGGCCAGAGGATATATTTATGGTAGAGGAGTATATCCAATGGTAATTTTATAGTTGACAAAGTAAACTTTGTCAAACAACTTGAACACAACCTGTTAAGTGTTTCTCAGTTTTGTGATCAAAAGCATCAAATGCTATTCACAAAACATGAGTGCATTATCCTTAAACATGGGATGACAATTCCTTAGGAATTGGTGCTTCTTAGATCTCCCAGGAGAGGGGATATGTACAAGCTGGATATGAACAATGCTTCCCCACTAGGTGAAGTATCATGCTTTCTTTCCAAAGCTAATAGTGATGAGTTAACACTATGGCATAAATGTATGTTTCATGTCAATTTTAAAATCATGAATAAATTGGTTAAAAATAACTTGGTACATGGTTTGCCTAAAAAGGAATATTTCTACAAACATAATTGTGTTGCATGCCTAAAAAGGAAGAAACACATTGCATCTCATAAATCCAAAGTTATTAACTCTATCACCACTCCATTACACTTATTGCACATGGATCTTTTTGGTCCCACAAGTATAGTGAGCATTGGAAGGAAATCATACTGCCTTGTGATCGTTGATGATTTTACAAGATTTACATGGGTATTTTTTTAAGAACTAAAGATGAAACTGCTAAAACATTAAAATATTATATTCGCAAAATATAAAATCAAATTGATCACAAGGTTAAGATAATTACAAGTGATCAAGGGACTGAGTTTAAGAATCAAGCTCTTGACTCATTTTATAACTCAAAAGGGATTGCCAGACAACACAGTGCTCCAAGAACTCCTTAACATATGGTGTTGTTGAGAGGAGGAACAGGACACTGATTTAGGCTGCTCGGGCCATGTTAGTTGATTCAAAGTTGCCTCTCACGTTCTAGGCAGAGGCATTCAGCACTTCATGCTATGTGCAGATTAGGGTTCTTATAGTTAAGCCACATGGAAAAACCCCTTAAGAGCTATGGAACAAGAGGCCACCGTTCATTGGCTTTCTAAGGTCCTTTGGTAGCAGGTGTACCATACTTAACACAAAGGACAATTTAGCAAAATTTGCTGAAAAGTCGGATGATGCAATTTTTGTTGGATATTCCTCCAACTCTATTGCTTATTGAGTTTACAACATTAAAAATCAACAATTTAAGGAATCGTCCAACATTGTAGTTAATGATCACCCTCCTTGTGTTAGGGGGAATAGCCCTAATCATATTTTTGACTTAGAATTGTTTCCCAACTATTCTAAACCCTCTTGTGAGAATGTTTCAGCTAGAACAGGTACTCAAAGTGATTCTGATGATGATCAACTGTTTGAGTTGCCCAAACCTTGTTCAAGTTCTCTAAGAGTAGTAAAAGATCAGGCTCCTACTATTTTAAGATCTGATAGTATGACAATCTCAAGAGATAATGGAGCCTCAACCAGTGGTCCACCTAGTGAGCCTCAAAACTCATTGAAACTACACAACACCAGGTACATGGAAGTAGTAATTTGAAGGAACATGGAATGTTAATGCTGCCTCCTAGCCAACAGATGATGATGGTGTTTCTCATTCATTCAATCAATCTACATTGAATGTGTTTGAAAAAATACCAGGCATATATGTCTAACCTGGATCTATCTATGCAACTAGAGGTGATTCTCAAGCCTAGGATTCACAACACTTATCCAGCTGAGAACATCATCCAGCTACTTCCTGTCTCAGATGGAACCCAAGAGAGTAGAAGAAGCCTTAAAGGATAGTAGTTGGGTTGAGTCAATGCAAGAGGAATTGCTTCAATGCAAGAGACAAAAGGTTTGGAACCTATGTCCACTACCATTTGGTCAAGTACCTATAGGCACCAAATGGGTTTTTAGAAACAAGAAAGATGATATAGGCTTTATAATCAAGAACAAAGCAAGATTGGTAGTTCAAGGATACAACCAAGAGGAAAGAATTGATTACATTGATGTCTTTGCACCAGTTGCAAGACTTAAGGCAGTGATGATCTTTCTTGCTTATGCTGCATCAAAGAATATTACTGTCTACCAACTTGATGCCAAGTGGGCCTTTCTATATGGGGATATAGATAGGGAAGTCTATGTGTTCCAACCTCCAGGATTTGAAGACCCATAACACCCCAACTATGTGTGCAAGTTGGATAAAGCTCTATATGGGCTGCACCAAGCACCTAGGTTGTGACATGAGACTTTGTCTTAGAGGCACCATTGATAAGACTTTATTTATAAAGAAGTCTGGGAAAGACATTTTGCTTGTCCAAGTCTATGTTGATAACATTATATTTGCTTCCTCAAATGACCAAATGTGCAAAGACTTTGAGAGTATCATGAAGAAAAAATATGAAATGAGTTCCATGGGAAACATGGACTTTTTCCTTGTAATTCAGGTGAAGCAGATGAAGGAAAGGTCCTTTATCAATCAATCTATGTATGTCAATGACATTTTAGAAAGATTTTATATAAAGGATTGTAAGCCAGCCAAAACACCTATACCCAGAAACCATAATCTTCATCCTAAATCTAAGGGGGAGGATACTGATCATCATCAATATAGGGCAATCATTGGGTCTCTATTGTATCTCACAGCAAGTAGACCTGATATCATGTTTGCAACATGCATTTGTGTAAGATATCAGACCATTCCAAAGGTGTCTCATCTAGCTACTGCTAAGAGAATCCTTAGATACCTCAAAGGAGCACCTATACTAGATCTCTTGTATCCAAGAAACAACAATTTCAATCTCTATGGCTACTCAGATAGTGACTTTGGTGGTTGTAACATCAACAAGAAATCTACATCAATAGGATGTTAATTTCTTGGTGGAAGGATCATCTTATGGCAATGCAAGAAGCAATCTTGTGTCTTTACATCTGTTGCTAAAACTGAATACATTACTACTACAAGTTGTTGTGCTCAGCTACTATGAATTCAAAACCAGATGATAGACTACGGAGTTAACTTCATGAGTACTCCTATCCACATTGACAACAATAGTGTTTTCTCCATAACTGAAAATCCAATGAAGCACTCCAAGACAAAGCACATTGATATCAGGTATCATTTCATTAATGATATTCATGAGAAAAATCTAATCAAACTAATCAAAGTTGATTGAAATAAACAATATGCTGATTTGTTCACCAAAGCCTTTGATGAATAAAGATTCAAGTATCTTGTTATAGTTATTGGGATGAATAATATAGATTAGACTATGTCCTTTGAAAACTTTTTTAAATATGCAATGTCTTTTATCAAAACAATCTAAGCCCTGTTACAAAAGGTTTTCTCTGAATTTTTTCTAAGTGTAAGTTCTTTCGAAGAGAAATTAACCCTCGGAAGATGTTTCACATATCTAATGAAGAAAAATTTCTCCAAGGGAAATATTCTTCTTGAAAGAATTTTTAGTCTCGAAAGAAGCGATTGATAGCTTATCAGATCTACTTCCAAAGCTTATATATTCTCCATTCGAAAACCATTTTTACTCTCGGAAGTAACAAGTTACCTTTAGAAGTTAAGATGGCTTCGGAAGAAGATTACCTTCGGAAATCTTTTATACTTGGAAGAAGACCTTACTGTGTAATGTAAATATTTGGGGCCCACAACTGTAAAAGGTAAAGATTTTCTTAGTGATGTCGGAATATTTTAAATGGATTTAACCTTACCACCCTTGTCACATCATACCCAAACCATCACTTCACCTTATCCATCCGCCATTATCACCCATTTAAATATTTCGACTCACCCATTTTAATCTTTTTACTTATTTCATTGTCCAAAGCTTTCTTCATCCTGAATTTACCCAAATCAAGCTCATTTCTCTTTTCTTTCTCATTGGTGCTAAATCCCCAACACAATCAAGTCGCATTCTTGGATTCTAAATGGATGTTGACTTCTTAGATATCATTTCTTTTTTCACCTAATCTACCTATTACACCGCTCTTACTCTTAACCCCACTATTTACTCAAATCACATGGCTGAATTCTGGAGCAACAGTCAGATTGAAACCCTAAATGGTGTTAGGGTGATCAGGTCGAGCATTTGTGGCTAGGAGTTGATTATTTCTAAACAACTCATGAGGGAACATCTAGAGCTTCACGATGAAGGCGCTCCTACTAAATTCCCCATGTTAGACCTAGACGACACATATACCTAAATAGGATATGGTGGAGATGTGGGCAGGTCTACTATTTACAAGTTCAAGTTCTCATACAACTAGAAGTTCCTGTTCAATGTTGTTATCCATTTTTTGTCTAATAAGTCTGGGGGATAAGATCAAATCCCATATGAACTAGGGTGCCTAGTTCATGGGTTGGTGAAAAGCCTCCGCTTCAATTACTCAAGGTATGTGCTGACTAACCTTATAGGGAACTTCCAGAGGGACACATTCTTTATGTATCCCAGGTTTCTTTAGCACATCATAAATTGTTAGCTGGACCAGAGTCAGCTTGTCTTTGCAGCTATTCTACTAGTTCCTCAAATAAGGCCGACCATCTTTAAAGTCTTGAAAAAAGTTTCCACCAACTACACTGGTAGACACGCTAATTTTCTTCTAGGTATGATTGAGGCAATGGCTCCTGTTGACATCCTTGTTAACCCCATTGGTGATGAACCCACACCAGCAAGTACCCTCATTTTGCCAAATCTACCTTCACATCCTATCACAATTACCTACCAGAGATGACTCAAACGAACCCTTGTTCAATCTACTCTGATTGAACAAGCCCCTCCAATTCTATCCAAAAAGGCTAGAGTGGAATCATGGGCTCCCACTCGGTCTGAGGTCTCACCATCCTTCACTATTGACCTCAATAAGGGATTTGAGCTTCCTCAGTCTCAATTCCCTAAGCCCGAAACCCAAGCTAAAAGCCCTCAGGGTGAGTCTTTATACTTCCTTGAGCAGCCAAAAACGGACAACCCCACCAAAGGCTCAATGCCAATAGACATTGACCAAAGTCTTGGGTCATTAGGTATAATTCCATATCCTATACTGACCTATTGATAAGAACTGATGAGGAGATTAAGTTTGTTCATAGTAATGAAGCTAATCCCTAATACCCTCTTTTGGATCAAAAGAGCCTAGAGGGACCTTTTATCTCTAGCCCCCATCAGCAAAAACCAACTAAGGTGAGTCCGACTGATGTGGAGGGGACTCATGTAGATTTAGCTGCCACTACTAAAGGAGCCTCATTGGATCCTCAGGGAAGTGGTAACATTTCTGATTCTGAATCTATGCATCTGTGCCCCCTCATGCCTCTAAAAGAGACATCATTTGGCAAGGGAAACCAAGGTTCCAAGAAACCACATCTGGTAGTGAGGGTGAATATACTAGGTATATTACCTCATCTCCCCATAATTCTTCAAAAGAAGATGAGGGAAGTCTGAAACTCACCATTCAAGACCTACTTTCTAAAGTCTCAAATCTTGAATCCAAGGTTAAGACTTTAGAGGATAGGTGTTCATATATCATGTTCCTAGTTTATGTTTTTAAATGTTAAATTCTTTCATTTCTTACACATATGTAATGTGATTACTTAATGAAATACGATATGCATCTTCATGTTTATTTGTCTTTGAGTATTTCATATTATTATTGTATTTAATATAATTCATATGTATGAACATCATATATAGGTTTGAGGTTATTGTACATAGATTAAGTCAATAATGATTGAGAAATGTGTTCAACTTAGTCGGGTGGTTATTTATGCTAATGGACCATACGCACGAGTGAATCATACTTATGGACCAGTCGCACGACTAAACCAGGAGACTAGATCAGTTGTATGATTGAGACATAAGGTTGATTCAATCGCACGACTAAACCTTCACTCGTGCGTATGAATCAACCGCATGAGTCAGTCGCACGAGTGAACCATGCTAATGGTTCATTCATACGAATGAAACTGAAAACCTATGAATACCACATAATTCGTGAAAAAATGAGAGACTTCGAATATTCACAAACCCTAGCCTTCCAGAGCGCCCTAAGCAGCCTATCCAAGTTCATAATTCGTTCCCGATCTATTTCTACTCAATTCTTAACGTTTGTTTTATTGTTAGATCGATCAGGTTGTCATTCTCACCGATTGAATTGCCAATAAAATAGGATTTCACACTATTTATCTGGTCTCACGCAAAATCCGTAGTACTCCGTACAAAAACGGTCCTAACAAGTGGTATCAGAGCTTTGGCTCGTGATTTTGCATGGATTCAATTGGCTTTGGTGTTAAACCAACGTTTTCAATCAAGAGTCACCTGAGTCACCTATTTGCTTCAAAAAGTGTTTTAGATGATTGCATGTGTCAAAGTTCCGATTTTCCATCAAACGGCAGATTAGGGCTTCTGGAAATTCATATTTTGTGTCAAAGTGTTCAAATATTTGATTTTTTAAACACAACAGCCTTCAGTTGCACGATTGGACCATTTGTACAACTGAACCCATTCGTGTACTCTCATTCGTATGACTGAACTCAGTTGAATCTCTCATTCGCATGGTTAAGCAACTAAAGTCGGTTGATTACAACCACCCTGCTCATTCGCATGACTGAATCCAATTGCCTGATTGAATTCATTCATATCTTTCATTCACACGAGTGATCCATTCACATAGCTCATTCACATGAGTGAACATGTCCTATTCTAATTTTACTAAGTTTAAAGCAATGAAGGATCAGTTTTCTGCATTCACTGCTGGAAAGGACTCACGTATCTAGAACCTTCTACTTCTGGAGAATGAGATTAGAAACCACAACAAATCGCCAAAGCTGTTAACTTTGGATGAATACCCACAGTGGAAACTATGGTTTGAAATCTATTTGAATGGAGTTGACCCAAAACTTTGGACATCCATTGAGACTAGTTACATAGTACCAGTCAGTGCTAATAGAGTTAAATTGACTTTGGGAGGAATGAGTGAATCCCAGAAGACTCTGCATGATACTGAAAAGAAAGCATATGCCTTGTTTACTCAGTCTATACCTAAGGACATATTTTATCAGTTCTCTAAGAACAAGTAGTCTAAGAAATTATGGGAGGCCTTGGAAAAAAGATATGAAGGAAATACGACTCTGAAAGCACTGAAGGAAAAAGCTCTTAAGAAGGAATTTGAAATTTTCTCTTTGATTGGGAATGAGAGCTTGGATGATATCATTGATCGATTCTATCATTTGATGAATGAGTTGCACACTCATGGCATGACCACATCCATGGAAGATAAAGTCTCTAGTTTTGTTGATGGTCTACCAGACAAATGGGATCCATTTGGGTCTAATCTGAGACAAAATGACACTCGTGCGACTTTAGACATAAATTATTTCATTTTGAAGTTAAGGGAGGAAGAACTACATATGAAATTCAAGTCAAAGAAAGGATCCTATGTACAAAATCCTGCACTATACAATTCAGTTCCAACTCCAGCTACTTCATGTGCAACGCTATAAATGGCATTTGTGTCTAGCTCTTCTGCTCCTTCCCAAAGCAGTGCATCAGGAACCATAACTTCAGGGTCATCTGGAACCCAATACATAGTTCCTAAGGCAAATACTACCAAGTTAAAGACCGAGAATCTCAGAAATGTCACCGTGGAAGTTTCTAAAGAGCACATGGACCTTCTAGCTGCTGTTGTTCAATCATATGATGGATTAGTTGCTGGTAAGATTGGAAACTGTCATCTTGCTGACGAGGACTACGAGCAAGTTGATGAAACTGAACTAGAACGCATGATATTATGTGGGCATTACCTAGTGTTGTTAGAAGAGCCAAGAAGTTTGCCAAAAAGACATAGCAAAATTTGGTTGCCACTAAAGATACGACATTTGGATTTGACAAAACCAAAGTCACGTGTTTCAATTGTGGTGAAAAGGGGCACTTCAAATGTGAGTGCATAAAGCCAAAGAAGACTAGAAATGGAAATCCTTTTCCTACATTCAACCGAAGAGACAAGGATAAGATTAGAGCTTCATCTTCAAGTAAAGAGTCTACGACTTTGGTTGCTCAAGGTGATAAAGGACAAGACTGGTCCTTCCGATTCGTTTCTAAGGGTGAATCAAACATTACTTTAGTTAATACATTGGATGATGGATCTGCAAGTGAAGGAGAATTCATAGCTGAGCATACACTTTCAGATATCGAAGAATCTATGGATGTTGATCATTTGGTTAAAGAAGAGCTTAGTGCTACAAACTCATAATCTCCAGTCGCCAAAGAGTCTGACACTGCTTTGATGGCTGATTCGTCTAGTTCTACATAGGTATGTTCTAAAGACAAATTATATGAAAAACATGCATGTACTAAATGTGATAAATTTAGGGAAAGCATTGATTTAAAATTTGCTAGGTTATTAGAACATAATGATAATCTAGTAAATGATTTACAACTCTACACTGAAGCAAATTGTGTTTTAAAACAAAATGAGTGAAGCTTCAAAGAAAAGATAGAACTATTAACAACTAAGGGAAACCGAGGTTGTTGCCTTAAATCAATCAAATGACTTCAAGTTCTATTTAAATTCTTTGGAGGAAACTAAAAAGGAAAAAGTAGTTTTGCAAGTCGAAGTTGAATCATTAAAACAAAAATTGCATAGTTTGGCAAGTTCTTCTCACATTATTCAGAACCTTGTAAAAGAACGGAATGAAGGGGAAGGTCTGGGTTATAAGGTAGTATCGCCACCACATGCAATCCTTTTGAACACTAAATGTAGACCATTTATTAATAACCCAGTAAAGGATCATGTGGCGTCTACTCCTCTGGTCAGCGATCCAAATTCTATGGGTAAACATGTGAAATTTGTCACTAAACAGAAGGATTCTACTTTGGGATCAAAAGATAAGATACCTGGTGAGGATTTTGGTGAAATTAGGGTCAGGTTCACAAACATCTATTTTAGAACCTAAAAGGTCTAATCCAATGAACCTTAAACGTGTTAATCATCCAAATCCTAATAAAATGAAAGTGAAAGATGTTAAAAATGTCAAGATAATGAAGTTTGTTAAAGAAGTTGAAACATCTACAAAGGAAGAGAAACAACCCAACATGACATATCTCAAACCTCGACCAAACTCAACCCCACATCAAAACTTTCCTCAAACTGTCAAAGGGAGATCCTGCTATAGTTATGGAAAACGAGGACATCTCTCCAAATTGTCCTTATTATCAGACACCTAAAAAGAAAGTTGAACTTTTTGATGAAAAACCAAGATTTTCTAAGGTTACACCTAAGATTATTAGTGAACCTAAAGTTCAAACCATAAACCAGTCGTCTTATTACCACAAACAGGTCTTACACAAAACTGGTTTATGGAAGAAAAAAACAAGTAATGTGTCTGTTAGTGAGAACAAGAAGAAGAAATATGTGCCCTCATCCTCTGAAGGACAGTGGGTTGAGTTCATGATATGTGATACCTATAGGACACCCAAGCCAGTTAAGGCTTGGGTCCCAAACCTGAACTAATCAATTCTTTTATATGTGTAGGGTGTCCACTACAACACTATCATGAATACCTGGATTATTGATAGTGGGGCTTCAAGGCACATGACCGGGATTCGTCTCTCCTTTTCAACGTCAAGCAAATTAAAGGGGGACACGTATCATTCGCTGGGAATAAAGGAGGTTACATCACCGCTCAAGGCGAAGTGGGAAACAAGAAAGTGAAGTTTGACAAGGTCAACTACGTTCAACAACTGCAAAACAACTTGCTTTCTGTCTCCCAAATCTGTGATAAGGGATTCAAGGTTGTGTTTGACAACAAGAAGTGCTACATGTTGAAGGAGTATGTTATCGAGGAGGATAAAATTCTAATACCAAGATATAACGATTTGTATGTCTTGGATCTATCAAAAGCCTCTACAATTGAGTCTACTGCCTAGTGCTTCTTGTCAAAGGCAACAGGGATGGATTCAGTCTCCTGGCATAGGAGAATGGGACACATTGATCCTAGGAAGTTGAATCATCTAGTTCAGAATGATTTGGTGAATGGAGTTACGGTCAAGAATTTCTAGCTCCCAGATTTCTACGTAGCATGTAAGAAAGGGAAGCAGACCAAGAAGTCTCACAAAGCAAAGAAAGTTAATTCAATCGACATTCCTCTTGAGCTTCTACACATGGATCTATTTGGCCCAGTCAACATAAAGCGTATTGCTGGAGATTGGTACTGCTTTGTGGCATTTGAATCATTCAAGCATCTAGTCACTACATTGGAATCACTCTACAAGCTAAAAGTAAGAAAGATTC